>OZ023268.1:64890958-65195958 GCA_964006375.1 Tillus elongatus
ATATATATATATATATATATATATATATATATATATATATAAGCATATAAAAATTCAAACTGACCCTAGATATGGGTTCTAGGGGTCCTAATTCGCGCTCATTTGAAAGAATTTTTGCAAAGTCTCACCATCGATACCTCTCTATTAGTGAATTTTTTTAATAAAAATTCACTAAAAACGGGAAAGCCAACCGAACCAATTGTAGTAAAACTGCTGGCGTATGATGTAAAGCATAGGATCACTACACAAAGAAAAAATAAGAAGCATCATTACAAGAGACTATTTGTTGGTGAGAGTAACTTCATTTATATAAATGACGAATTAACAAAATCATATCAGAACTTATTTACAAAAATATGACATTTTAAAAGAATGCATAATTACAAGTATGCTTACTGCACAAATGGTAACAGACCTATAGGAATATTGTCATGTAAAGACTTAGAAAAGCTAATTAATTAAGTAGTGTATATTGAGCAAGAAATGGGAGAAAATTGCTTTCCATTTATGTCCAAATTATCAAAATTCAATATAGGTACCACATACAAATATTAGAAGGTTAAGGAATAAATTAGAAAACGTAGAAGAAATTATAGATAGTTATGTTTGCAGATCAAAACTATTAATTTTTACAGTCATGGCTTTATGAGAATGAAATAAGTTATTATAATAGTGACGGGTTTAAGAAGTAGCGGCTCGTGCCTTAATGCATTGGGGGTGCGCAAAGAGGTTGTATATGTTAGAGGGAACAAAGCCGAGTTTGCAGCCTGTCGATTTCCCACTCTTGTCACCGTCCAATCACAAACAAAATTTTGAATAACGCGCTAATGTGTTTTGTTTTGATTCGTTCCCCCAACCGCTCTTGAAGTTATTGTCAGCTGTCAACAAGTATTTGAAGTGTTTGTTGATTTGCGATTAGAGGTTATCTTGTGTGTTTTGCCGTTTTTTAGCAGTGTTTTAAGAGTGTAAAAGTTAAAAAATGCCAAGGTGTATTGTGAAGAACTGTATGTACAATAAAAGTGCCAATTATGAAAAGGATAAAGCAACTGTGCATTTATTTCGGTAAGTTGTTTACATGTCTTCTGTTTCCTTGTTTGGCGCCAAATGTTTATTGGTTTTCACAGGTCCGTATTTACACATTGTATTGCTTTTGTTAAATCTTTAGCATTTATTATTGTCAATTGTGTTTTTTTAAGAAATAAAATCTTAATAATGCATTATTTATTGAATATTTGTAATGAAATTAAGCATTTTGTTTGGCAATTATTATTTGAATTAGATGTATTTACCTATGTAGTTCCAGTAGAAGCAGAAAAAAGTAGAATAGTTTCGTTTTATCTATTACTGCATCTTTCTAGAGGTTCAGTCACTGATAAAGTAGATAATTCGAGATATTATTTTCAGATTTCCCAAAGCTGGTGAAAGATACGAGGCTTGGAAACGAGCATTAAATTTAAGCGATGAAGATATTTTTATGAACTCAAATGTGTGCGATTTACATTTTACCGAGGAATCTTATGATTTAGAAAAATCACCTTTTGCAGTACACTTAAAAAAAAGTTCTATACCTGTATTGGTAAGTACTGAATCAAGGTTATTAATTTATGTAACTATTAGTGATATATATATATATATATATATATATATATATATATATATATATATATATATATATATATATATATATATATATATATATAGCCAAACAGCGGTTTTTCAATGGCACTGCTATCAGTGATGGCTATTTTTAAATAACAGGGACTTTAAACAACTACTGCGATTGTGGTTTAGCCATTTACAATGCTGCAGTGCGTATGCTTTTATTTTAAACACTCACAAGGTGTTAGTGTTAACCGCTTAATTGAAACCACAATATGATCTTCAGATAGCTTTTAAATTATATTAATTTTAAAACTACTCAGATTTTTACTATTAATAGAAGTTCTATAAAATTAGCATATTACAAGAATATACGATGAGAGAAATCTACATATTATTTTTATTTTAATATAATGAAAAAGTTGGAAGGCATATATATGCTACAGTTCGGTGCTGCTTTAATTTTAGATTCAGCAGGTTTTTCCATGATATAATGACTTACAAGATATATGATATTGCGCATATGCCCCGTCCCCTCCTATGACATCACATGGTGAGTAACGTTATAGAAGGCCAACTACACACTTAACACAAAGTCATTCGCAATCAAAAAGTTTCTATACGTCAGTTTAATGTGGTTGAAGTTACATTCCACTTCGTCGCCTATATTGTCTTTTTCAGATAATATAGAACGCAGCACATAATTTAATCTTTTTCATTTTTATATTACATATATATATATATATATATATATATATATATATATATATATATATATTATATATATATATATATATATGCACAAGTGAAGTATAATAATTAAGGGGAGCCCTGAATTAGCATTGGTGATACACAAACTTAAAAAGTAGAGAAGACGTTTGTAGACATTTACAGGGGGCGTTAACATTCATAAACTTGATTTGATCATCATGTCACATAATCATAGTATAGTATTCTGATCTTAAAAAATTACTTCCAACTGTATGCACTCAAATAGCAGTAAAATACCTAATTTGTTAAGGGGTTGTGATGAAACGTCAAACTCCACTGTACGACAGCATATTATTATTGCATTGGACTCACCACATGACGCCATGCGCATGACGGTTCTAAAAATAGATAGTCTCATTATCACATCTCGCGTTATTTGTATCATGAGTTTTTCGTTTTCTACCTATAAGAAAAGGAGAAATGTTGTATTCTAATACTGGCGAGAAGGAAAGTATACAGATACTTCTACTCGCTCGCACAAACTGCGATTGCGTGTATTATGAATACAGCAATTGCTGTTTGTCATGGAGTTTTTAGTATAAGGTGAATTTCATAGAAATAATTACTCTAATGATTTGTGTAAATCTCGGTTTTCACAATCGCTGTTGTTTTGTGTTTTAATAACAGCTGCTAACAGCGATCTTTTAATAGAAGCGATTAAATCACCGGTAGCTATATATCGCTCATCTCTAGTAACTATGCTACTAATTACATTCACGTAATATATTGTTATGATATTTATCGTAATTTAATTAGCCCTGCAAATTAACATTAATGGTATTCGTTTCAAATTTATTTATGCAGGTAACAAACAAGCCATCAACACAAGTCGTTTTTGGCGAGCAGCCAATGACTGATATAACTGCTATCAATGTGCCATTTGCAGCTGCCCCGTCAACTAGTACTTGGTCTGGTAGCAATGTACCTGTAATGGATTATTCTCGGCCATCAACAAGTGCTGGTTTTTATGAAGAGAAAACTGTTGTAGAGGTACCGCAAAGATCGTTTAGTAGTTTAGGATTTGCTGAAATGAAAACACCTTCAATGCCACCCACTTTGAAGGACATGGTGAGTTAAATTCAGTTTTTGCCGTTTATGAAATCAGTATAATTTTAAAAAACCTAATATGTTATTCCATCACATTTTATGTGGTGTTTAAGTTTGTATAGTCCATGATTAAATAAGTTAGAAACAACTGTTTTGCAATTTATCTCAACCACTATTAACCAAAATGTGTTGTTGGAAATTTTGTTTATATATTCATTTTACTTGAGAAAATAAATGGTTTATCATTGAACATTTTTTATAGGTTGTTACACCGCGCAAACGTAAACTGAAGAAGCAGTTATTCGATGCACGAAAAAAAATTAAACGGCTCAGCAGTAGTGTTCATCATTATAAGAAGAGAACAGCAACCCTTGCGAATATAATCAAACAACTAAAAGGTAAAGTAACCGACGAAACATTAGAAACATTAATGCAAATAGGACCTAATGAAGAATTTTTACAAAGACAATTAGGTCGTAAACATAAGTATGAAAATCAACTTAAAGCTTTTTCTCTTACGCTGCATTATTACTCTCCCAAAGCTTACAGTTTTGTCAGAAACACATTTAACTCGGCTCTTCCTCATCCAAAAACTATATCTAGATGGTATCAAAGCGTTAATGGGGAAGCTGGTTTTACGTCAGAGGTGTTCAACTTATTAAAGTCAAAATCAGAAAGCACAGATGGAAAACTTATATGTTCTTTAGTCATAGATGAGATGGCAATTCGCCAACATATAGAATGGGATAGGGTAAAATATTATGGGTTTGTAGATTTTGGTACAAATCTTGAGACCGATTGTAACCCTGTAGCCAAAGAAGCTCTTGTTTTTATGCTTGTTAGCATTAATCAATCATGGAAGCTTCCTCTTGGATATTTTTTAATCGACTCTTTAAGGGGTACACAAAAACAAAATTTGGTATTACAGTGTTTAACGCTACTAAATGAGTCGGGCATATACGTGGTCTCAATAACTTTTGATGGGGCAACAAATAATCTAACGTTGGCAAAAGAACTTGGCTGTGATTTGAATTGGAGGAACATTAACTCAACGTTTGTTGATCCTAGTTCAGGTAGGAAAATTGCAGTCTTTTTTGATCCATGTCATATGATCAAACTGATAAGAAACACATTAGGCGATAAAAAATTAATAATTGATGAGAATGGGGAAAATATAAAGTGGGATTATTTAGTAAAATTAAATGAGTTACAGGATCAGGAGGGCGTTCATTTAGCAAATAAATTAAGAAAATCGCATATATTTTATACAAACCAAAAAATGAAGGTTAAATTAGCCACACAACTTTTTAGCCACTCAGTGGCACATTCTTTGGAATATTGCAATGAAGTTTTACATCTTGAGGAGTTCAAAGAATGTGAGGGAACTGTGAAATTTATCCGACTTATAAACAATTTATTTGACATTCTTAATTCTAGAAATTTAAACAATTCAGATTTTAAGAAAGCAATAAATGCAGAAAATTTTGAAAACATTAATGTATTTTTAAGAGAGCTATCACAATATTTAACGTCACTTAGGATAATTGATGGACCGCTTCTGTGTGAGAGTGGTAGAAAAATGGGTATAATTGGCTTTTTATTTTGCATACAAAGTTTGCAATTTGTTTATAAAACTTTAATTGCCGACAATAATTTTTTGCTGTATTTTCCCACTTACAAAATCAGTCAGGATCATATTGAGCTTTTTTTTGGGCAAATTAGATCCATGGGAGGCTATAACAATAACCCATCAGCAAAGCAATTTAAAAGTGCATATAAAAGGATGATGGTGCATCTTGAATTAAAAGATTCATTTAAAGGAAATTGTATCCCTTTGGAAGCAATTCCTATTCTGTCACCCATTGAGGTAATAAATAAAACTTGTGGGCGAGAACGAATATCTGAAGAACCAGATGAAGACATGAGTCAAATAGATAATTTTGACGACGACACAGTTCTTCAAATATTAGATATGAATATATCAGAGTTTAAGAAAGAAGTCGTGACATATATATCTGGCTATGTAGTAAGGAAAATAACAAAAGCTCTGAGATGCGAAGAATGCGCGGGTGAACTTGTTGGGGAGAGGTCTGCGTTATTAACATCGTTTATAGATCAGAAAGACAAAGGTCAACTCCTCATATACCCATCTGACGATGTAATATCTATTTGCACTATTGCAGAAAAAGTTCTTCAAACATACTTAAATGAATCTGCGGTGATTATAAATGTAAAGGAAATAAACATGCGAATATTAAAAACTATAATAAACCAAAACAGCATATTTAAAAAACTTGAAGTTCACTTTCGAGAACAAAATCTTTTGACTTGCCATTATGGCCATCTAATTAAACTAATATCATCTATGTATGTTTCTATTAGAATACATCATTATAACAAAAATCTATTTGATAAAAGTAGAAGTTTAAGGGCTGTTTATAACAAACTTCTCTTATTTAAGGGCCAATAATTCAGTGTACATTTCAAGTACTCGTATGTCCTTCAAATAATGTTATCGGGAAGTTATTATGTCTTATAATATGACCAATAAATTTTAGCTTCCTCTCGATTTCTTTGAGCAAGCCTCTTTATTCTTTCACCTCTCCTAGCACACTTTGAAGCGTCTTTCTATCAACCTGCACTGTCTTTGACATTTTTCTTGTCTACATTTCAAAAGCTTATATTCTCTTCATATCCTGCTTAACTACAGCCCAAGTTTCCGCCCCATACATTACCATACTCCATACACGTACGACTTGCATTTGTTCCTCATGTACAGGTTAAAATGTTTATTAGTGAGAACAGTACTTTGGTTATTGAATGCTTGTTTTGCCATCGCGATCCTCTTCAGACCTTTCCTACACTTACCATCATCTGTGATAATACTTCCAATCAATTATTTGAAATAATCTAATAAATCAAGCGTCATGTTATAAGATTTAAAAGCTACTTTTGTATTTGTATAGGTATTCAAAATTTGTGAAATGCACACGTAACGCAATCTACATCGATCAAACTTCTAGAAATTTTAACACCCGATACAAAGAACATATTTTTGCATTTAGAAATAACCATCCTGACAAATCCACATTTGCAAAACATATTATTGATACCCAACATAGACCCACAGTAAATAACGGCATAAAACCACTACATTTTTGTCATGACAAGTGTAAACTAGACTTGTTTTAAGCTTTAGAAGTAAAAAAGCATATACACGACAATATTTAGGATTTCTGAGATATTCTTCTTCCTAATTAAATAAATCAGACAACATAAATCTAACTATTTTTTCCAAAAAGTTGTTATAAGACATGATGTGTCGATATTTTCATTGTATAGTCTGCTTTATTAATGTGTTTGTTTAGTTATTTTATTGTTGTAATTGTTATTATAGTTATTACTGTTATAGGTTTCTTCTATCTTTATGTTAAATATTGATATACATCACGTAGACATTTTAAAGGCGTCATACGTCATATTTGTTTTATTTTATTTTCACTTTTAAAGATTTTTTTAATTATAACATCATAAAATAGCAACAGATCTTTATTTGTAATTGTCATGATTTCGTATTAATTCAAATTTTTTCTGTCTGAGGATACTATCAAGCAGCAAAACCAGTAACAGAGACGTTGAAGAACATCTATAATTCAGAAGGGCCACTTGCTCCAGTTAGCTTACGCGCTGGCTACGTCCTTCACCTACAAAAACGAAAACCAACAGTGAAGCCAGAGAAGTAGTCTCCAAGTCTGTATGAAGTATGGACCAGTTTCACGAAGTAAGGGCAACAGCAATCAATGAAATTAATCTCTATTTCTTTAAAAGAGACAAGGAATGTTAACATTAATTTGTAAACAGTACAATGTACTTTATGTTGTATTTTCTTCTGTTTTTGAAATAAAAACTATTATTATTTATCCAACCTTTTGAATATAAAACTTTATCCAATATATTCATCCAACAATTTATCCAACCAATAACCCAAAAAAAATTTCACTGATTTGGAGAAAATTTTGGAATTACGCTTATTTTGCTAATGGCTTGGATGAGTTCGTTCATCAGATCTTAACACATAGTTTTTCCTAACAAAAAATTAAATATATTTTTTTAAACGCAATAGCTTTCAAATTGTTTAAGTGATTGGAACGAAAATTTACAACTTAAAAGAACATACAGAGATGTGGTTGTGTACCAATTTTCAAGTCTTTTGATCAAAGAAAAATGAAGTTATTCGAAATTAATAATAAAATAATCCTCGACATCACTTCAAATTCTGTAACGCAATATCTACAATGTTGGACAAAGGCAGAGCACTACAGCTACCTGTACTGTTATGCTATTTAAATAAATTGTAGATAAAATCTAAATAATGGAAGTCACAACCATTGCCAGATGTCAAGATGTTCCTGCCGGGGTTGCCCGATCTTCAGAAATTTCATGTAGTTAAACCTTTCATGTATAAACATATGAAATTTTTACAACTTCTGATAATAAAGAAAACATTTTATAAAATTTAATTTTATCAGTCAGTTAAAAAATACTGTATTTAATACCTGCAAATTTCGAATTACCCATTTCTCATGATTTTTAACTTAGGTATCCCTCCGATCATAATTTAATCTATCCGACAACTTTGTTAGACTGCGTCTGTGCTGAAGCTCAGCTGTCATTTGTCATTGTGTGGTAGTGTTATTTATTGACAATATCAAATTGGAAATTTAGGACAGTAGAAACAGACACCATAAACAAAGAAGAAATTGGAAATTTAGCCTCTAGTGTAGGTTTTTGACATGATACCATTACTAGAGAGATATGATAATGTGGCAGCATAATAATATTATGCTAATGCTGTGGTACAGTCAGTTTGGCGTTTCATCATATCTCGTAACACACCAGCTGTTGTGTGCATACAGTTAGATGTAATTTTTTATTATCAGAATACTACTGTAACATGATGAAATCAAGTTTATAACTGTTAACATACTGTAAATAATTTCTCCACTTTTCAAGTTTGTGTTGCTGCAATGTTAATTAAGGGTTCCCTTAATTATACGCATATTGTGCTTATAAATGTAATATAAAAATAAAAAAGAAATGAAAATGCAAGTGAACCTATTTACCTTAGCTCTGTATTCTACATTATCTGAAAAAGACATTATAGGCGACGAAGTAGAATGTAATTTCGGTAAATTTGCAGTTGACTGCATGAGGGTTTTAGATATTTTTTTCCAGCAACATGCTTAGAACCCTCCTCGGCCACAAGACAAATTTTCTGGCAAACAACCCCCAAGAAAATTAAGGGACTTTGAAAACATGCGTTTTTCACATTTTACAGCAATACCTCCTTTAAACCCTGTCTACCCCATATTCGCCCAGGTCCAGCAACCTTCTTGGGGGTTGCTCACAAGAAATTTTTCTTGTGCTTTATGCTTTGAAGGTAGCATGCACAAGGGGAAGGAGAACCCCCCGAATTTTTGGGTGAGGAGCAGAAACCCTCTTCCTCCTGGGGGTTCTTCTCCTGCATGCATACAATCACCCTCAATGCATCAACCAACGGATTTTTTTTCCAGATTTCTAGTGTATTTTTCTAGGGTATATTTCCTGTTTATCAATTGCTTTGTTTGAGTTTTGTATCCAAATTACTCTATAAATATATGTCATAGATCATGTTTTTGCTTGTCCTTCTTTACCTTGTTTTACTGTTCCTAATTTAATTAATTAATTTTCATAACTTTTAATATAAGGCTAAATCTTACAGCTTATATAAATATATTATTTAATATTGTTATGAAAATTCACTATCATAACGCATTTGCTGCGTTCCGAACCTTTTTAGGTTACCTATTTATACAAAAGCTTAAGAAATTCATGAATAAGCATTACATTTCAATGATTGAATAATTTCAGTTTTATTTCTAACCAAACTAAAAATTCCTAAATACGTCCCTGACGTTTCTCCCACTTAAGTCACCGAACTCCGCCCAGTTAGGAAAAGTGTACAGGCTTCTTCTATTGCAAAACTGCACCTTTGTTACCTCTATCCCTTACAACCTCTTTGGGGGTGCGCAAGAAAAAAAAGTTCGAGACGCAGCAAGTGTGTTATGGTAGTGAATTTTTATTAAATGCTTCAAATTTTAATAACTCAAGTTTCTACAAACTTAGAAAGTTGAGTTTTGGTGTATGGTAAGGTCTTACCCAGGGCAACAGATCCACCAAATTTCATCAAAATAACTTTGTAATTTTCGGAGAATTTGTTTTTTTTTTCAAATGAAAACTCAAAATTTGAATAACTCAAATTTCTAAAAATGTAGAAAGTTGAATTTTATTGTGTAGTAAGGTCTTTTACAAGGCAATATATCCACCAAATTTCATTAAAAATAGATTTGTAATTTTTGGAGATTTTTTTTTTAACAAAACTCAAAATTTTCCCGGAAAACCTAATCCAATTTTCCTGACTAACGAACTCATCCAAGCCATTAATAAAGGAAAGGCACTTGCCGGGTTTCATCGAAATCAATTGCTTTTTTTTGAGTTATCGGTTGGATACACACAAATATATATATATATATATATATATATATATATATATATATATATATATATATATATATATATATATATATATATATATATATATATATATATATATATATTGCCAAGTTTTCCTCTAGTTAGTTAATAGGTTATAGTAGTTAAAAAGTCATTTCCTTTGATAATTCCTAACACAAATCCAGTGGCGTCTCCTGACCAAAATGTTCGGGTGTGCGGTAACGAGTTGCTGTTAGTGGTGGTTTTAAAAATTATTAACACTAAATGTACACAAATATATATATATATATATATATATATATATATATATATATATATATATATATATATATATATATATATATATATATATATATATATATATATATATATATATTCGACCTTTATGGGAATGATACGTAGATAAATAAATTAATTTCCCACTGCAACACTAACAAATTAAAAAGTCACTTAAAACTTTAAAACACGAAAAGAACATGGAATTATTATCAGGCTCTTCTCTTCACACAAATTTGTGTTAGCGTTAGCACTGTCCGGAACGGGGTGAAAACTGTAAACATTAAAAGTAGTTCAATGTTAATATGGTACTAAATAATAAAATGTGTAAAAATCCTGGATGCAGCAAGTGCGTTATGGTAGTGAATTTTCATAGAAATGATCTGGCGCAAAATATTTTATTATAACTTTTTTATCTTGCAACATAGAAACCTAATTTTAGTGTATAGTTTAATTTTTATATCGTAAACCTACCTACCAAATTTGGTTATCTTATCTTTTTTATTTTTTGAGATACAAATTTTTTTCGAATAAAAACTCAAAATTTTCCCGGAAAACCTCGTCCGATTTTCCTGACTAACGAAATTATCCAATACATTTACAGAATGAAGGTACATGCCAAATTTTATCAAAATCGGCCGATTATATTTTGAGTTATCGGTGTGATACCTATATATATATATATATATATATATATATATATATATATATATATATATATATATATATATATATATATAGGTATATATATATATATATATATATATATATATATATATATATATATATATATATATATATATATATATATATATATATATATATATATATAGGTATATATATATATATATATATATATATATATATATATATATATATATATATATATATATATATATAGTTTATAGTTTATTGTTATATAAATAGTACAAAGCATCTTACAAATAAGTCTAAACTTGTGACTGCAAATGATGCAATTTTGACTAAATTTTAATCTAAATGTCAATTGTTCTAAAGTTCTGTCATCTGATTTCTAATCTCCAAAATTACCTCACCTCATTATGTACCATTACAATTTCTAGAAATATGGATGGTACTTGAAATCAGTTTCTTTATTTTAATCAAAAATTTCTATATTTTAAAACTTGACTCAAATTAAATTCTTATATATAAAAATTGAAACTGACCCCGGATATGGGTTCTAGGGGTCCTAGTTCGCGCTCATTTGCAAACAATTTTTCAAAATTCAAAAGTCGAGATCTCCCCATTAGTGAATTTTTTCTACGAAAATTTACTAAAATGTATTATAGTCTTTGATTCTAGAATACTGTGGTCCAGGCAAGCGCAGTTGTAATGTTTGTAAATAATGCTATCACAACGTTTGTTAAACCGGCGTTCCATTTATTTGTCTTGAGCGGTATTTTTACCGCTCACTGCAGTGTTAAAACGAATGGTATTTCCTTACTATTTTAAACACATGGGTGGGGGACTGTATTGTATACCAATACAGCTGTCGAGTGAAGTTGTTCGGAAATAACAACGCACACCTAACCCGACCCGAATTCATTCCCAGTTGCTATTGACCTACTCATATTTTCTGAATGAAAACGTGGTGCCGACTTCATTCCAAGTCACTATTAACCGACTATTTATGAAATCAAATAAGTAAATTAAATCGATTGTCATAACATATGTAGTGTATTAAGACTAAGGGAAAAAGAAATAAAACATATTTAACTGTGCACATTTTAATTATATTTTAGGGTGTGCGGCGCACACCTAGCTCACTAGGAGAAATCGCCACTGCACAAATCACAATTATGTCAACACTCAGCATTCACTTTAGTTTATAAGTTATAACATAACATACCTATACTCATTCCTTAAACGAAAAATCCATACGTCTATTTTTGGTAGCCACAAACTGTTCTAAAATTTTTTCATCAAAGTTCGGTATTTCAAATACAAAGTCCCTGTTTATTGCCAACATTACTAGCGCATTAAGCATGAAAAAAAAAGAATTCCTTACATTGCATCCACATATCCATTCGTTGCGATCATATATACTTCTAGCAAAACGTCGAGTAAAAAACCTACCTTCTTTTTTTCATATAAGTTTGGTTTAACTTTAAATCTGGTGTAGGTCGTCCTAAACTTTTAAAGTTTACCTTAGAATTTAAGTCTAACTGTGAAAAGTAACCTTTAAAATATTATCCACTGAATTAATCACAGTATCACAATTATTTTGTCCACTTATTAAGCAACCCGAAGTAGTAGCCACAATAATAATAATAATAATTGTCTTGTTAGAACATGTAAAGAACAACGAAATGATCTAATTAAAATCAATCCGACGCGAAGCACTACACGAAAATTACTACACACGCTGTGCGAAAAGTCCACTGCAAACTGCAAGTGTGGAATTTTAAAGCGCACAACCAGATTGCTTATTCGGTCGTTTTCGACGAAGATAGTCAATTATTTCGCATTGAAGTATCGCATTTCCTCACAGCGCCGAAAAATACATACCGCCGCGCGACTGATGTATATGGATATGGATGTATATAACGTCTGCAACCATTAACACTATACTTATTCTAAATCTGTATTAATGGCTGCCGACTCTGCGATCCTCGATCCTCGATATACTAATTTTGTTTGTTGAATTCAGGAGGTAAAAAAGTAAATAAAAATGTATTTAAATATAGCATAGCATAAATATTATTTTTTCCACGGTAGGCGGCAGTGCGCGCGCACGTTGTATTGAGTAGCCGCCCCTGGGTTTAAGGGTTAACATTCTTGTAGGGAAACACAAGGAGGTGAAATATGTATGTACATATATATATATATATATATATGTATGTGTGTGTGTGTGTGTGTGTGTGTGTGTGTGTGTGTGTGTGTGTGTGTGTGTGTGTGTGTGTGTGTGTGTGTGTGTGTGTGTGTGTGTGTGTGTGTGTGTGTGTGTGTGTGTGTGTGTGTGTGTGTGTGTGTGTGTGTGTGTGTGTGTGTGTGTGTGTGTGTGTGTGTGTGTGTGTGTGTGTGTGTGTGTGTGTGTGTGTGTGTGTGTGTGTGTGTGTGTGTGTGTGTGTGTGTGTGTGTGTGTGTGTGTGTGTGTGTGTGTGTGTGTGTGTGTGTGTG
The DNA here is from genome assembly GCA_964006375.1 of Tillus elongatus. Classification (NCBI taxonomy): domain Eukaryota; kingdom Metazoa; phylum Arthropoda; class Insecta; order Coleoptera; family Cleridae; genus Tillus; species Tillus elongatus. Next base: position 64,904,345 of record OZ023268.1, read on the forward strand.
TGTGTGTGTGTGTGTGTGTGTGTGTGTGTGTGTGTGTGTGTGTGTGTGTGTGTGTGTGTGTGTGTGTGTGTGTGTGTGTGTGTGTGTGTGTGTGTGTGTGTGTGTGTGTGTGTGTGTGTGTGTGTGTGTGTGTGTGTGTGTGTGTGTGTGTGTGTGTGTGTGTGTGTGTGTGTGTGTGTGTGTGTGTGTGTGTGTGTGTGTGTGTGTGTGTGTGTGTGTGTGTGTGTGTGTGTGTGTGTGTGTGTGTGTGTGTGTGTGTGTGTGTGTGTGTGTGTGTGTGTGTGTGTGTGTGTGTGTGTGTGTGTGTGTGTGTGTGTGTGTGTGTGTGTGTGTGTGTGTGTGTGTGTGTGTGTGTGTGTGTGTGTGTGTGTGTGTGTGTGTGTGTGTGTGTGTGTGTGTGTGTGTGTGTGTGTGTGTGTGTGTGTGTGTGTGTGTGTGTGTGTGTGTGTGTGTGTGTGTGTGTGTGTGTGTGTGTGTGTGTGTGTGTGTGTGTGTGTGTGTGTGTGTGTGTGTGTGTGTGTGTGTGTGTGTGTGTGTGTGTGTGTGTGTGTGTGTGTGTGTGTGTGTGTGTGTGTGTGTGTGTGTGTGTGTGTGTGTGTGTGTGTGTGTGTGTGTGTGTGTGTGTGTGTGTGTGTGTGTGTGTGTGTGTGTGTGTGTGTGTGTGTGTGTGTGTGTGTGTGTGTGTGTGTGTGTGTGTGTGTGTGTGTGTGTGTGTGTGTGTGTGTGTGTGTGTGTGTGTGTGTGTGTGTGTGTGTGTGTGTGTGTGTGTGTGTGTGTGTGTGTGTGTGTGTGTGTGTGTGTGTGTGTGTGTGTGTGTGTGTGTGTGTGTGTGTGTGTGTGTGTGTGTGTGTGTGTGTGTGTGTGTGTGTGTGTGTGTGTGTGTGTGTGTGTGTGTGTGTGTGTGTGTGTGTGTGTGTGTGTGTGTGTGTGTGTGTGTGTGTGTGTGTGTGTGTGTGTGTGTGTGTGTGTGTGTGTGTGTGTGTGTGTGTGTGTGTGTGTGTGTGTGTGTGTGTGTGTGTGTGTGTGTGTGTGTGTGTGTGTGTGTGTGTGTGTGTGTGTGTGTGTGTGTGTGTGTGTGTGTGTGTGTGTGTGTGTGTGTGTGTGTGTGTGTGTGTGTGTGTGTGTGTGTGTGTGTGTGTGTGTGTGTGTGTGTGTGTGTGTGTGTGTGTGTGTGTGTGTGTGTGTGTGTGTGTGTGTGTGTGTGTGTGTGTGTGTGTGTGTGTGTGTGTGTGTGTGTGTGTGTGTGTGTGTGTGTGTGTGTGTGTGTGTCGGCTCGTGAGTATCGCGGTAGAGGCAGTAATTTTTTTAATTTTCAAGGTCACACGTTTTGCTGGAACTTCAAAATTTCAGTGAAAAATCTATTTATACTAAAATATAGACTTTCACAAGAATTATTTTTGAAATTTGATACTTTTTTGCAATAATTTATTCACGAATTACTGAGGGTATAAATAAACACGAATAAACACATAAGGGTTATTAAATTTTTAAATATTGTTTATAGACCAAAAATAAATGTCGATAGAAATCCTATATACATTATACATAGTTCAATAAATAAATAAATTTAAATGAGTAATCCAATGTAATGAGTGGTTCATGACGAGATGCAGAACGCAGAGGCAGTGTTGCCAATTGCAGCAGTCGTTTGTGAAATTTACGATCAACGATTCAACGAATTTTAATTTACTCGCTGTATTCTGATGTCTTTATATATATTTCGGGATTTATACGTTCAAGTCTGGGATACGGGGCAGGACATCTAATTCACAGTACAGAGACAGTCAATAAGTACACGTTCTTTTGCATACCTAACTCTACTTAGCCAGCGAGACGCATTGTCTTATTGTTAATAAGAAATAAGAACATATATATATATATATATATATATATATATATATATATATATATATATATATATATATATATATATATATATAATTTTTGTAAATAAATGAAATCATTTCGATAGGCGTAGAGCAATCTTGCAACAGTTACGTATGTGTGTATATAGTGATCAGTTCGTATTTTAATGTAATTGAACCAAACAAAGGATATGGTTTTAATAATAATTCAAAGATATCATTGGAAAGTCTTTTGAATACGAAACCAAATTGTCTAAATTTAGTTTGTTTAAATCCGAAAATCTTACTTGCAATTAATTAATTATTGTCTAAAATTTCATTAAAAAGTTGTTTATAATTCTGTTTTAAATTTTGAATACTTAATGTTGTCTTTCTTTTCTTTGGTGCTGGTTCGTTATTTTCAAAATCCTCAAATAAGGAGTTGTAAATTTGATGAAAATGAATTTCATTATTTCTAAAATCTTGCAATGTAGTAGTTAATACAATCAGGCGTTTCTTAGCGTAATAAATATCTGTGCCTTTATTTTGTAAAATTAAAAATACAACATCGGTATGTTTAAATATAAATTTAAAAGTGTGTAAAAGAACAAGAAAATGGGGATTGTTACGATGTCGTTTTAGGCCAATAGATTCTCTCAGAGTTTACTGATCTTGTTTGAGGGGCAACCGTTTAAATTTTTGCCTGTAATTCATTTAAATGACCGGCCATATGTTTGGGCGATTAGTTTGTTTTTCAAATCATATTTACCAAATTTTTCTGTTAAGAAATGAAACAAATCATCCGCGGTTCGACCTAAACTAACGTCGTAAAAACCTACAAATCTTTCAAGTATTTGCCCTTTAACAACATACCTAAAAATAAACGATAACTGTGAACAGCAGCCAATGTCTGTGGTTTCATCAGCTTGCCAAGAAAAGAATGGAGCTTTTTGTAATTCGATATCAATCTTTTGCTCTACAATACGACTGACTGATTCGGTCATATCGTTTTGAATAGTTTTAGAAGTTCCTAAAAAGACTGTAGCTTCATTTAAAAAACGTTTTAAATTTGCATCATATCTGCTCAAAAAAGTGATCAGCTCTCGAAAATTTCCTCTGTTATCTGAATCTACATTCTCATTATGTCCTCTAAAAGGTAATTCCTGACAACATAAAAAAACTACTGTATCGATAAGTCTTCTTAAAATTTATGTTTTCTTTAACTTAACATTATGATCTAAAATTGTCTGCCTTTGACCCCGATCAATACAATTTATAATATCTATCAATAGAATTTATAATATCTTGTTTACCAAATAATTTGAATTTAATTGACGCTGATAAATGCCCCTTTGATTTCGCGTGCCTTTCAATTGATCTCGGTAATTTTTTTAAATCACTATATCCTAATTTTGACCAGTATTCTCGGTATCATTAGAAAAAAAAAGCATTTCCAGCAATCCAATTTATTTTGTACCGTACATAACCGTTAACTAACCAGTTACATTTTTCATACCACTGTACACAACAAGAACGATTATGTATTACGAGATTTGGCAACGCACGTTGCGGCCTATTTAACATTTTTATCAATAATTTGTCATAATCGTATATTAACCGCGTAAAATAATATTTTAAAAGGAAATTTACAATATCGTCTGGTGTTGTTATACTGTTGCTACTTGCGTTAGCGATAACAGCGTTGGATTCCATCGTTAATTTATTATATTATAACTATTATATCACAAACTACAGAAATATTAATTATAACTGCTACCACGTCCCATCTGATGTCTCTAGTTAATAGGTTAATAGTGGATTCCTTAGTCGCGTGGGAATCACAGCCACAGCATAGTTATCATTATGATGTGATCATGTTATCCACCAACGCTCGCTCACATTGGTTGGGGAGCCTGGCCTCCGAGCACGTGATTTTAAGCGCGGTTTTAATTGATTTGCCAGGGCTAATTCAAATACATGTGCTAAAATATGGTTCAAAGTCCAATACATCGGAACCAGGCTTCCGTGACGTCACACAAGCACATAAAAAAATCGCGCTGTTTTGATAATATACTTCTCAGCAGCGTTGCCGGTTGTAATTGCAGATTTAGAGAATTTTTATATGAATATGGTTTGAGTAATAATTAATAATATAAATAAGTATGACTTCAATATTGAATATTGGATTAAAGTTATATGTAACTAACTGACTACTTGAATAGGGAGGATGTAACTAATTCTGACTAGGGAGGCCAGCGGCCTCCTTAGAGAAACCGCCACACACACACACACACACACACATATATATATATATATATATATATATATATATATATATATATATATATATATATATATATATCTTCTACTTTCGGTGCCGGACCTGTCTTCAGGCGTGGGCTATCTTCATGACAATTTGATTGAATTGGTCTCTATCTTTCGCTGCTCGGAATAGCTGTTCCACTCCCAGTTCTGTCCAAGTTTCTGATGTTCCGTAACCATGATATCTTTTTGCGCCCAATCCATCTTCTGCCCTCAACCTTTCCCTGGATAATCAGGCGAGGGATGTGATATTTGGGGCCTCGTATTATGTGTCCGAAATAACTAACCTTTCTTATTATTACTGGTTTGTGCAGTCCAAGGAATTTTGAGGATTCTGAGGTAGCACCACATCTCAAACGCTTCTATTTTATTCATGGTGTCAACTTTAAGCGTCCATGTCTCACATCCGTACAAGAGAATGCTCCATACGTAACAGCGGAGTGTTCTTAGCCGCGTCTGAACTGTGAGGTTTCTGTCAGTGAGAGTTGGTTTCCATTTGCTAAATGCCCTACGTGCCATTTCAATCATCGCTTTCACCTCTTCGTCGCATGTTATTTCATTGTTTATCCAGCTACCCAAATACTTGAAATGTGGTACCAGTTCGATGTTGTGTCCGTTGATTGTAATTGGAATTGGTTCTATGTTTATTTTACCTACGATAATCCATTTTGTTTTTTTGATATTTATATTGATGCCCCATCTTCGACCAGTCTCATGTACTCTATCCGGCAGTATGAGTCCAGCAGTTTTGAGCGACACTGCCTATACGTTTGCAACCCTCCATACACCTACTTACTTACTAAGAATCTTCAATAGTAGATTGGTCGACTATAATGTGTAATGTATTCCCTTGATAGGCGTGGTTTAGCTCGAGTAGCTCTAGTCAGAACTGAAATAGGCAAACAGTTTTGCGGCATTGTGTTTTGATATAGTATATACCAATGCATGAATATATTATATTTTTTAGTCTCGTGGGGTCATTTAGATTCACTAATTATGTATATAAATGAGAAAACTCAAATTACCGCTACCTATTCCAAGTAAAAAGAGAAGTAAATTAAACTTAAAAAAAATACAATATATTTTTTAGTATTTCTAAGTCCATTTTTAGGGAGACCTAAAAGCCAAACAAAGTTTTTTACGATGTGTGAAGAAAAACAAGGCTCCTATGAGAGTTGTCCGAACGCGCTGAATTTCAATTATTATCTTTAGCAAATGCGCAATAGTAGCGAATTTTCATAAGAAACTTGTTTTCATAAATCTGCAAGTTAAAATAGTAAGTAAGTATTGAAAAAAAGTAAGCAGGCAACGCGTTTTTGCAGCGAATGTTCATAAATATATTTGAAATGTTATAATAAGTCAATTTCCCATTATTGAGCTAAAATCTTAACTTTTAATATTTAACAGTACAATTAAGTGTCTATAATTAAGCAGCATTGGGTACCTACAATATTTTATAAAAATAAAACGTAAATATTTAAGTCTGACTGCCTTTTGAATAAGTAGCAGGTTTAGCAAAAGTAAGTACAAAAAATTATAATGTTTGTAGAGTTTTTAAGAGCATTCCAATTCATACCTTTATCTGTCAATTGTCCCATTATTAAGCAGATTTTTTTTGTTAATAATTATTAAAAGTCAAAAAAGGCATATCTTAGTGTATACTGCACCACGAACATCTTACAATAAATGTTGTAATAAAAAAGGTACTGAGCATGGCTTAACCGAAATATAACGCGAGGATTGAAACAGCCGGGATGTCTGTTGTGGAGAATATATCAGCCAATAAAACCGTCCGGATCGCTTCGCGCCAATTTCAAAATGAAGTATAAGTCCCGCTATCTCATACGTTTTGTAATTGACGAGGCAAATTCATTAAACAACAGTTTTATGTCTGTGCCTTTAATTTGTAGATTTTTTTAGAGTTTATTTGTTTGTTAGTTAGTGTAATAGAAACACATATCAGCGTATAATGCGTTATTATTTACTATATTTGCCAAGTAAAGCAGCATAAGAATATGATGACTGTGGAGAAAAGAGTAGGTAGGTAGGTAACTCATATCATGGAAACAACTATTAACCAATGTCAAAGTTTGTTGTGAAAGTGTAGGTAAATTATGTTTAATGTCAGACATCTGTAATGAAAAACTAGGTATCAAATTATTATCTTTACCAAATTTCAAACTACATTTAGATCGTTAGAGTAGGCCTATAAAAAGTTCGCAATTTGTTTCCAGACTATGATGGCTTACTATAATTATTTGTTAACACTATCTATTTTCACGGGTTAGCGCTCAAAATCGAAAATAACCTTTTAATGAGAATGAAATGTAACATTAAGTAACTACTTAATGATTCAGTTAGGTATAAGAAAAAACTTCAGTGTGATGTCAGGATAACTCCAGGCGAAACCTTGTTCTTCCTTTAGACTTGCTCCTACATTTATTTGATTTATTTTCTATTTTCAAAACAAAAAGAAATCATTGCCCTTGAATAATATAATTTTAAATTTCGTGCGTCTTTGTACTTATTCTACTTGACTTTCTAATATTGGCCAAATCGCCTTCCAAAACACTAGTCTGACCAATGACACAATAGATAGGTCTATGAGCCTGACTTTGTGCCATGTTGCCAAATGTAAAAGTTATCAACGATTTTTGTGACTAGTCTATGACCTAGCGTCCTTCAGTTTTTGCTGTTTTTAAAATACTAAATTTGGTATTCTTCTGGCAGCTAATTTATAGTAAAAAAATTAAGTTTGAATAAGCTAATTGTTCTTTAACTCAAAAACATCAAATTTGCGGTGATAGTATTATAATCTTTATACTAGAAACCTATGTACCAAATTTCATTCAAATAGCTTTATATTTTTTCGAAAAAACGAGGTCCCATTTACCTGGCGAATGAACTTATTCAAGCAATTTGTACAAATAATATACCTGCAGAGACATAAATATCATACATACATACACACACACGTGCGCATATATATATATATATATATATATATATATATATATATATATATATATATATATATATATATATATATATATATAATTCGGTAAGTCAACGAAATGATAAAGTACGGCGTTGCGCCCTATACTAATGGTATAGATATAATTAGATTATGCTTCCGCCTGCCTAAAGCACATATTTAGAAAACATTTATCAATATACAACCTGCCCCAGCGGTCCGTCGCGAGCTTAACATAAGTTTTTAAATAGGACACGGCATTTTTTAATTCATTGCTACCATTCTCTGTAAAGTTTCCTCTATGTATTGACCAATAATATCGTTTATGTTATATATGGACCGATTCCGAAATATGTAACTTTCTCAATTATTTTCTCTCAAAATCGTTATACGTTTTAAAACTAATATCAGGTCAGGTCATTGTTTTGAAGATTTTAGAAATAAATAGTAAACGTTATTATTTCCACACCACTCGGATAACTACTGGGATAATAAAGCTTCTATATAGTGTTCAATATCGTCCGACAGATTTGGATAACTTTATATATATATATATATATATATATATATATATATATATATATATATATATATATATATATATTATGAAAGGCAATCTGCCTACTCCTTAAAGCGGTGGCTAAGGGTAGGTTTAGTTGTAGCTCGATTACGAGGCCTCAATCTGCCTACCCCCAAATCCCGCCAGTGATCGTCTCTTAGGTATCGGCACAGTATAAGGGAGACCTTAGATTTCATATTTTCTTAACTTCTTGAAAATGGCTCCAAAACAGGAGCCAGAACGTCGAGTTTTCGTAAATTCTAGACGTACTTCAACCCAAGAACCAAGTATATCTCACACTAATGACCGCGGAAACCTTTCCGTATAAAGTTTGAAAGTGAACCCGCATACAGGTTTTATGGGAAGGGGGTAGTTCTCATTCATTTTAGGAATTTTTTTCAAAATTGTAATGCAGGGGCTTTGAAATAATGAGCCAAACCACCTTCTAAAGACTTACCGACTATATTAAAAGCGTTTGTTTATTTTTCGAGTTATCGTCGTGACACTAATACACACACATTATATATATATATATATATATATATATATATATATATATATATATATATATATATATATATATATATATATCTGTGTGTGTAAAATAAATCAAAAATCAGCTAAAATTGCAAATAAACAAGGTAGGTACAGACGTGGAGACTATTTCTCTGCTGCCTTGCAAATGTTAGTTTTATTTTCTGTAACCGGTTTCGCTGCTTGATAGCTTTCTCAGACAAAAGATGTCAAGCAGCAAAACCGGTTACAGAAAATAAAACCAACATTTGTGAAGCCAAAGAAATAGTTTCCACGTATTTATTTAGTATGGAACGGTTTCACCAAGTAAGGGCATTAACAGTTGATGAAAACAATTAGTTTTTTTTTTCTAATGGCTTTTCCATAATTTTTAGTATTCTACGACGAATTATTTACAGTACCTATCTCTATTCATTAACCTATAAAGAAAAGTCATGAAGTGCGTGTTCAAAGTTAACTGTAAGAAAAATCTTCGGTTTTCTGTTTGTTTAACCGCATCCCAGTTTCCAACAATAATATGCTTTTTAAAACAATATTTTATAATTTTACATTTCCATGATAAAAAGTTGGCATTCAAGTTATAACCTATATTCTTTATTTTTTTTTAAGTTTTAAAATAAACTGTTATTAATTTAAATTCACTAATAGAGAGGTATCGATGGTGAGACTTGACAAACATTTTTTCAAATGAGTGCGAACTAGGACCCTTAGAACCCATATCCGGGGTCTGTTTCGATTTTTATATGTTTATATATATATATATATATATATATATATATATATATATATATATATATATATATATATATATATATATATATATATATATATATATATATATATATATGTATCCATCTGATAACTCAAAAAACAAAAAATAATTTACCAATTTCGATGAAACACAGCAAGTGCCTTTTTTATTAATGGCTTGGATGAGATCGTTATCCAGGAAAATCGGGCAGGGTTTTCCGGGAAAATGTTGAGTTTTGTTTAGAAAAAAAAATTCTCCGAAAATTACAAAACTGTTTTAATGAAATTTAATGGATATTTTGCCATGGGAGCGACCGTAGTACGTACTAAAATTCAACTTTCTACGTTTATAGAAAATTGAGTTATTCAAATTTTGAATTTTCATTCGAAAAAAATTTTTCCTCCGAAAATTACAAAGTTATTTTAATTATGTTCTGACTACACTGTTATACAGATCAGTTATTTAGGGTCGAAGACAGCAGGTAGCAGGTAGCCATTTACGATCGTTTGATGGCCTTCTATACATGTGTTGGCTTTTATTTCGAACATTCTTCTAAATCAGCCCTTGCCCTTAGAAATAAATAAGCAGGTAGGTTAACTTAAAAACGCAGGCTTTATTATAATATAAACTCGTATTTGCTCAGGGCTTCAACTTTGTTTTTTTCAAAAGATAAAATAACTATATATAAATAACAAAATAAATAGACAAGGGTTACATTGAATGTTACGCAGATGACATGATAGCGATATTATTAGAAACGGAAAAAGAATTACAAAGGATGTTGAGTGTGCTAGATGTTGTTTTAAAAATATCAAACTAAACATCAATACGACGAAAATAAGGGTACACAAGATAAGTAGAGGACAGCGAAAATGAATACAAAGCTGAAATATGCAACAGCTTGAACAAGTAAAACGTTCATGTACTTTGAAAGTATTATTACGGATGATGATAAATTTAGCAAATGTGAGGAGAATCCCAACATTCAATAGGTAGACAACATACCTACTTTTCTGGCAGATAAACATTCAAATTTGGGTATAAGGAAATGGTTCAAGTCAAACGTAGAGCATAGCATACAGTACTAGTTTTAGTGACTCATACACTGTTCCATGCACAAAAAAATGGGAACGCAGTAAGTGCGTTTTGGTAGCGAATTTTCATTATATGCTTCACATTTCAATAACTCAATTTGCTATTAACCTAAGGTTCGTTGGCTAGGAAACAAGTTTTCTTGAACACATTTAAGTTTATTTTCAAAATTTTTTTGTACATTTCCAGGCGCAGTAAGTTATTTTGATAAAATATGGTACATTGTTTCTACTATATAGGTTATACCGGTAACCAAATTTGATAGGTAGGTTTGTGAGATAAAGAGTAGACTATAAACTAACATTTTTATTTCTATGTTACAAGCAAAAAGTTTATTTCTATCAAAATTCACTACCATAACGCACTTGCTGCGTCAAGACTTTTAGGAAAAACTTTTCAGTAACATGCTTATAAATAACCCCCCCCCCAATGCACAAATCGCAAGAAAAACTCGTTAATTTGCATGCTGATGACCTCCTGGACAGTTTGAGATGAAACAACTGCTGATACATAAAGTTTGGTATCTTGCATGTACGCTGACAGTAATGTTAGCTTTTGTTCGCTTGCCTTTACCGAGTTATTGACATGTCAGGTTTTTAACACATTACATATTTTAAACAATTTCTCAGCAGCTGATAGATAAAGTTTTGTATCTCGCACGTACGCTGACACTATTCTTATCTTTTGTTCTCTTGCGTTTGCCGAGTTATTTACATGTAAAGTTTTTTACACATTACACACTTTAAACAATTTATCAGCTGCTGGTAGATAATGTTTGGTATCTCGCACGTACGCTGACACTATTCTCACCTATTGTTGCCTTTGCCGAGTTATTTACATGTAAAGTTTTTAACAGCTTACATACTTTTTAAACAATTTCTCAGTACGGTTCTGTTCGGTGACACCCCTTCCCCTCCTAAACATTACATTTGACATACAATTCTCTTTGGCCTTGGGAATCCCTGGAATATTCTGGACACATGGACAATTGCCTTCTACTGCCAAGTTATCACTTCGCTTTTAGTAGACCGCTAGTACGGGTACCCGTTTAGATGGTTTCTTATATATATATATATATATATATATATATATATATATATATATATATATATATATATATATATATATATATATATATATATATATATATATATATATCTGTGTTAACCCACGTTATTTCTTAAATTGTGCCTAGCTTACCTTGTTCTCTTAATGAACATCAGTTTTGTAGTGGTTTAAGCGTACATGTGTCGCTGGTTCCTGGTCCGTGCCAATGTTATTTGTTTTCTACATTGTTTTTGCAATGAAGGGTCTGCTTCGCTGGGGATTCTTCTTTCCCTCTCGCATGCATACAACCTACCCTCGTTGCGTAAACCACAAGTCAAATTCCCTGAGAGCAGCCCTCAAAAAAGTAACATGTGCTGGGGCGAATAGGGGTGCTGTGCGGGGAGGCAGGGTTAAAGGGGATATGGATTTTATATGTGAAAAAGGCCGCTTTAAGACGTTTTCTTAGCATTTTCTGCTCATATTACGTTTTTACTACCTACCCCGCCCGGCAACCCTATTTACTCCTGGTCCCGTCTCTTCCTTGTGGGGTATGAACAAGAAAATTTTCTTGTCGTTTGTGCATCCAGGGAAGGAGGTCTAAGCATGTTTCCGAAAAGATGTTACAAAAAAACGTCCAGAAGAAACTAGCGACACATGCATGCCTAAACCACTACAACACAAATGGTCATTAACAGAACAAGGTAAACAATGCTTAATTTCAGAAATAATGTCTGTGAACACTTGAATATACAGGAAACCATCTAAACCAGTACACTTACTAGCGGTGTAGTAAACTGAAAGCGAAGTGATAAATTGGCAGTAGAAGCCAATATTTCATGTGTCTAGGATATTCTCGGGATTCCCAAAGTCAATGTGAACCTTATGTCGAATGTAATGTTTAGGGGATGAAGGAGGTGCCACGAAACAGGACCGTACTGAGAAATTGTTTAAAAAGGTATGTAATGTGTGAAAACTTTAAATGTAAATAACTCGGCAAAGACCAGAGAACAAACGGTAAGAATAGTGGACACGGGACCGACGGCTTTACGCCCCCTCCGAAGGGCGGAACGTGCAGACATTCAACTTGCTCAAATACAATGCCAGAACCTCGGTTGATGTTAGTTTTACAGTTTGTACTGAAAAAGTGAAAGGAGTACCCTGGGATCGAACCCAGTACCTTTCGGTTCAGAGGCACACGTTCTTACCCCTAAACCACCAAGGTTCGTGAATTTTGATAGAAATAATCTGGCATAAAATTTTTTTTTTGAACTTTTAGCTTGTAACATAGAAATAAAAATGTTAGTTTATAGTCTACTACTTATCTCACAAACCTACCTACCAAATTTGGTTGCCACAGCTGTTTTATTTTTTGTCTTATCGCTGTGATATATATATATATATATATATATATATATATATATATATATATATATATATATATATATATATATATATAGGTATATATATATATATATATATATATATATATATATATATATATATATATATATATATATATATATATATATATATATATATATATATATATATATAAACTTATAAAAATTGAAACTGACCCCGGATGTGGGTTCTAGGGGTCCTAGTCGGCGCTCATTTAATATTTTTTTATAAAACTCAAAAGTCGGGATCGCCCCAATAGTGGATTTTTTCGAAGAAAATTCACTAAAAAGCGTTCGGCTGGTTCTCTGCAAATTTAACCAGTAAACACTTAAATGTAACAATATTGTGTTTTTTTACATTTTTTGTAGATGCTGTTGGACCTATTTTTAGATTTATTTGATACAGGCAAAAATATATTAGAGTATAAAATATTTATTAGATCTTATTAAATGAAAGAACTACAGCCCGACAACACTGTATACGGTATTAACGTTTCTGTTTCATATCTTGGCTGCGCAGTTTAAGATGCGCCGTGTGACACCCTCAATTCAAAATGAACCCACGTGTAGGACTTTATTGTGTCTGAAATATATTTTGTGTTTGTATTTTCAACAGAAATAGAAAATTCCTAATTGCTTCAGATGTCTAGAACGACTGAAAGTCAAATTGCGAAGATACCTACTATAATACGAGAAAACAATGCTGCTATACCAAGTAGGTACACTTCGTTTTTCAAAAAACAAGGGAACAGCGAAGCAACAGAAAGACAAGTTGTATTATTTGAACTGTGAACTGGCTCTTTACTTCAGATTTTGAAATGGGTAAGTCAGTTGTAAAATTTGTTAATTAGAATCAAAATATAAGTAGTTTTTAATATATGTGGGAAACTATAACCTCATTATTTTCATTTGTAATAAAAATGTCTTGTTTTTCAAGTCTTTATATATATATATATATATATATATATATATATATATATATATATATATATATATATATATATATATATATGTATATATATATATATATATATATATATATATATATATATATATATATATATATATTAGGTAGCCTATCGAGTTTTACTCTTGCAGTTGTGATTTCTTTATCAAAAAATAATGTGTTACAAGAAATGACTTAATTTTCTTAACATGGATGTTCTTCAAAATGTTAGGTTTATCTATTCAATTTCACTTCTGCTTGTATAAAAAAAAAAACTCTGAAAGGAGCAAGTGCACTATAGTAGCGAATTTTCATCAGTTTTGTTATAGTGTACTATAAGTGAAGAGAAGTATGCAAAAATTGAAGTTGTAGGAACAAGAGCCAGTAGGTAGATATATTTGTAAAGTAGGAGCATCCTGAAGAAGCTGACATTTTAGCAAAATTGATAGTGACAATTCTAGAAAGTTTGATACAGCATTTTTGAGAAGGAAATTTGTAATTTTCGATGGAAAAACTTGACTCGCAGAACTGACCAGTGTGGTGAAAAAATACCGGAAGTCTCTAGTTGGCCTAGAAGCTTCACAAACCATGATCTACATATAAAAGAAATATTATACGTTGTTACCTCTTGAATAGCGCAATTTTCTTTATGAAAATTCGCTGATATTGCACAATTTATTACAAAATTTAGAAATATGTGGTAAATTCAATTTTCTCATGCAACATTTTTTTCAATTTCAGAGCAAGCACAAACAGAAACCGAGCAAAGTGACAAGGTTGTTCAGATCTTATCCAAGGTGAGCCAAGCAGTTGATGGCTTGAGGGAACACCTGGTCCCTCTGTATGGTTAGTGTTAACTTTCAAAGATTTATATTATGTTGAATATAATTTTGAATTTGTTGTAATTTTGTAATGTTTTGTTTGCAATATACACGCACTTGCCTAGCCTGATGCTGAAGAAGAAGAGTTTGAAGTTATATCATAAATGTTTTATATAGATGTATATAATTTACTGTTTATAATAAAAGGCAATAAAAAAGTTTACTTTTTGTATGCTCTAACAGAAGGGTCCTGTACGTATTTATGTTGTCTTGCAACCAGAAGTAAAGTGTTACCAGAAACAGGTGCAGCATCAGTGGTATCAAATGAAAGCAGTGGTATTTGCGACTGTTGAAAATAATTGTTAGTAATACATATACTGATAATCATGATCATCTATAAACTTTTTAGTTTTATAAATTTTTGTGTGTATTTTTTGCGTAAGTTACAAACACATTTGTTTTTATACTATGTTGTGTGTGGTGTCTGTGTTGGCATATTTTGACATAATTTTACATCACTAAAACAGTCAGATTTATATAATTTTATATTAGCCTAATAATGTATCTTTAGCAATATTCATTATTAATAAATCAGGATATTTATAAAACTCTCTGACATATCCGATAATTTAGAGTATATTGCAGCACATGATTACGCTCTCGATTTGTGCCAATAAATGAGCTTGTTCACATGTAATGCATGTTTATTGCTTTTAATGTAGGTAAACCTTAAAAATAGTATTACAAACATTCAATGATAGTTGTATTTTATATTTATATTATAATATCTACCTTAATTCTTGTGTGGACCTTGTGTTCATGTCTCACGGGTGCTATGCAGATGCAGGAAAACTTCACTTTATAGTGAGCCAGATTCATGAGAGGATAAATTTGACTAGCAATTACAACTTGTGGTTTACCGTTGACTTCCGAACAA
The DNA here is from genome assembly GCA_964006375.1 of Tillus elongatus. Lineage (NCBI taxonomy): Eukaryota > Metazoa > Arthropoda > Insecta > Coleoptera > Cleridae > Tillus > Tillus elongatus. Next base: position 64,919,572 of record OZ023268.1, read on the forward strand.
AATTTGCAATGTTTTCAGAGGTTCTAGGGTTCATTTCAGTGCTGGAGTCGAACCTGCTACCTTTAGAGTATCAGAGATTTTCACCACTACACCACAGGCAATGACCTTATACCCACATTAAATTATAAATATTGTTTGTTCTAAAATATAACATATAGAAATAAGAAAATAGTTTGTTTCATTTTTATATAATTTTCTGTTTTTACGTTGTGTCTTAGTTTATTTAATTCAAATATGATTATGTTTTTAGTGTACATAATATATTATGTTAAAAATTTAATAAATCTTAGGTAACCATGTATTTTTTATAACTAACCAAGTTTACGCACTTTGTTAATTGTAATGGACTTTTAATTTGGATTTATTATATTTATCAAATATGATTTGACTTGGAAATAATTAATAATTAACAATATGTTGCCAGTCAGTAATCTTCACCACTATGCTATATGTTGTTACCTTTATATTTACATAAAGATATAAATATGTTCTATTATAAATCATAACAATTAGAGGTGTGCAAACCGAACTATAAACGAACCCAAGCAAAAATGTTGCATCGAACTTCGAACCTCTCAGATAGTATGTCTAAGGTTCACAGTCGAACATCGAACTTTTTAAACATTTAACATTGAACACCGAACTAACTACAGTTCTTCAATGTTCACATATATTTTCCTTAAATACAAAAATTAGGTACATTGTAGCATACAATATTTGGTACATAGAAAAAAAAGAAAGGTTTGACAAAATTTGCAGGTCGATTGGATGAAAATGCCCTCTGATGCTGATGTTTGTTTTTAAGATGAGTCGGTGTTGAATCAAAAATACAAAAAGGCACATTGAACACTTTTTTTATACTTCTACATCTATAATAGCTAAGCTCAATTATAAATATTTTGTTGTTTGGTATTAGCTGGGCAGTTTTAGCAAATTTGAATGAGTGGGTTAAAAGTGAGCATATATATATATATATATATATATATATATATATATATATATATATATATATATATATATATATATATATATATATATATATATATATATATATATATATATATATATACTAACAATTGTAACTGTTTCTTGATTGTTTTAACTGTTTTGGATCATTGTAAAATAAAGTATGTTTAATCTAATGTTTTCGGAAGGCAATCTGCAATTATAGTCATAAATTGTGAAAATTTACTTTACCAACAAGTTGCGAACACTGCCATTATAATGTTGTAACCAAAAAAAGGCATTGGGATGCTAGGATATATAAAAATATAATAATTCAGTGATGTTAATTAGCTGTCTCAGTGTCTCACAAACTGTCAAAGATATGAATGATATTTCCTGAAATTACACTATCGACCCAATGGGACTGATACGGACTTTACAACTTCGCTACCTTTGCCAGCATTGGATGCCTGTAAAGTTCAACTTCAAAGTATTCTTTAGCAACGAACTCCAAGCTATTTTGAAGGATTACGTATTTCGAACTAGTTTAACATCGCCTAGCGCAAACAATTTTTCGAACCAAAGGTTTGGTTCAAGTTAGGGTTCGGTTCCAAATTTCGAAACTTTGCACACCTCTAAAAACAATATATATGATAATAAATAAGAAAAAATTGTATATTAAATATATGTGTTTGAAACTTTATTCGTTTAAATGTTGAGTTTTATTTTCTTTTATAAAAACTGAAATATATCTTACGTGATAATGTATTTTTTTTACCAAAAACCCATTTCTCTGTACTTCATATATATATATATATATATATATATATATATATATATATATATATATATATATATATATATATATATATATATATATATATATATATATATATATATAGTTGTTAATTTCCAATTATTTTTTTTTATTTCCTTCATTATGTAATTAAGTATGTATATTATTTCAAAATAAACTATTTTTAACATTATTTCTCCCCAATCATACATTAAAAAAACACAGTTTTGCAGCAAATTAGCGTTAAAAATAATGTTAAAAGGTAGGTGTCATCAAGGAGAGGTTGTTTGAAAATATTTATACGTTTTCCCCTCAACCATAAACTTGGAAAAACAAGTTTGCAGCAAATGAGCATTAAAAAATATAGAAAAGTAGGTGCCAAAGAGTAAAGCTTTTAAGAAATATATAAACAATTTCTTAACTATAAACATTGAAAGACAATGTTGCAGGAAATGAGCATTAAAAACCAATGTTAAAAAGACTATCATGGCAGCCAGCTTTTTTTGAATTTATTAAACATTTTCTCATTAAGCATAAATTTTGAAATACAATTTTGCAGCAAATAAGCATTAAAAATAAATGCCATCAAAGACAGCTTTTTTAAAAATATTTGGCAATAATAAAAAAAACATTAAAGTTAATTATAATGCGGTTTTGCTGTTAATTAAAAAATGAAACTAATCTTGTCAATGCATTTTTTCATTACAAATATTTTTATAGGAAAATGTCATTGCAATTTAAACTATTAATACCTTCTACAAAAACGATTATTTACCCTTATGTATATTTATTTGTATCTAAATAACTCAAACAATACAAAATGCAATTAAATAAGTCTCCTATAAAACATAAATTTGAATGTCTACATTAATTACATAATATTTATTTTCTCTATATGGGAGGAGCATAAGAAATAAGAACACTCCCATTGGTCTGTCTATGACACTTCACACAGTCAGCCAGACAAGTACTGAAAAAATGATCTTTCTGCCTGTATGGAGACGATCTATTGTTGTGTCGCGCTAAAGAGTGTCGCCCAGAACCACTGTCGCGCTAATCGACGACCTCGGGCAGTATTTGCAAGCTCTCCATACTCTCTGCAATGGTGGCAGTGTCATCTGCGTATCTTACGTTGTTTATAATTTCACCACCTATCTTTACTCCCTCCGTCCTGCCATATAAAGCCTCCCGAAATATGTTCTCTGAATATAGGTTGAACAGCAGGGGTGATAGAATACATCCTTGTCTTATGCCGTTTTTATTGGTATTTCACCTGTAACGCTGTCATGTAGCCTAACTACAGCTGTTTGACTATAATACAGGTGTATAAAAAGGCGCATATCATAGTAGTCTACGTTATATGATTTTAGACATTGGAAAAGTTTTCTGTGTTTGACTTGGTCGAATGCTTCTTCGAAGTCAATAAAGCATATATATATATATATATATATATATATATATATATATATATATATATATATATATATATATATATATATATATATATATATGTTTTTTCGGGACTCACAGCTTTTTTGTAATAGTTACCTCATGCAGAAAAGGCTTCGCGTGTGCCCAGTCCGCTACGGAATCCGAATTGTTCCTTGTCAATATTGTGTTCACATTTGATATACATTCTGTTGAGGAGTATCTTTGAGAGTATTTTCAAAGTGTGACTCGTTAGGCTAATTAATCGGAAGTCATTACACCTGATAGCTTTGTTGGTTTTGGGTAGGGCGATGAAGATCGATTTCCGCCAGTCGCTGGGAAGTTTTCCAGTTTGGTAGACTTAGTCGAAGAATTCCGTTAAAACAGATATGCTTTCGTCATCCAGAAGTTTTATTAGTCCTATGGGAATTTCGTCGGGTCCTGGAGTTTTTCTTGCTTTTGATTGGTGTATTGCTTTTTGAACTTCGGATTTGAGAATGTTTGGTCCGTATTCTGTCATATAACCAGTCAGTAGATTCTCTGGCGTTTCGCGGATCTCGTCCTCGAACAGTTGTTGGATATACTGTTGCCATTCATTACCCTGATCTTCTTTTGTTAACAGTGTCTTTCCACTCTCGCTATGCAGTACTGTTATGTTTTTTCTTCTGTATATGCTAGAATGTTCCCTCAGCTTTTTATGTAAGTTAAATCATCATGTATGGCTTGAAGATGTTCGATTTCTCTGCAGGATTCTCTGAGCCATATTTCCTTTGCTTCCTTAATTTTTTTGCGTATTATATGGTGCACTCTCTTGTACTCACTATGATTGTTGTTTTTGTGTTTACGTCTCTCTTCCATGATATTCGATGTCCTGTGTCATCCATCCTTTTTTTCCTCTTTTCACTTTTGGTTTTACTATAGCTGTTGAACTTTTCCATTTCTCAACGAATTTTTGATAGCTCGTCAATTTTCTTCGACACTTTTGTTATCAAGGGGCAATGATACAGTTGTATGTATATTTCCATTTATTTCCTGTGTTAGCTCTTTAATTGTTTCGGGGTCCTTTAGTATATGTTGTTATATTCTTGAGGTTTTCATTGGTTGTTTCCTCTTTTTGAGTTTGACGTTTACTGTTAAACATAACATGTTATGGTCAGAATGCACGTCTGCTCCAGGATATGTTTTCGTTGCCTTATTACAATTACGGAATCGCCGGTTGATCAAGATGAAGTCGATCTGATTTCTTACGATGTTGTTCTGTGTATGTTGGGGGGACGTCCATGTGTACAGGCTTCTGTATGGAAGATCGTACCAAGTATTTGTAATTACGAATTCCTCTTCCTGGCGGAACTGTACAAGTCGTTTTCCTCTGCCGTTGCGTACTCCTAGGCCGTACTGTCCGGTGACATCTTCTGTTGTTTTTCTGCCCACTTTTGCTTCCAGTCTCCCATAATTAAAGTGATTTCGTGTTTTTTGTCGCTTTCATTACATCTTTAATTTGCTAGTAGAATTATTCGACTTCGTCATGGTCAGTAGTAGGGGCATAGACCTGAATAATGTTCATATTTACAGGTCTCATCGCCAGCTGTAGCAGCATTACTCTGTCTGATACGGGCACAAAGTTTCGTATTGATCTACTGAGTGGTTTATTTAGCATTATAGCCACTCCGTTTCTGTGAGATGCATCTCTCGTCCCTGATGTGTAAATTGTATAATCTCCTGAGTCAAAATTGGTTGCGTCCGGCCATCTTGTTTCGCACACTCCCAGTATTTGTATGTCCATTATTTGTATCTCCAACAGTAAGTTGCTCGGTCTTCCCGCATCATAAAGCGTTCGAACATTCCATGTTCCCATTCTCAGATCAGATCCTCTTATCTGTCGATTTCTCCCATGAGGTTTTCGCATGTTTACGACCTGAGAGGCCTCACGGTATAAATATGTATATGTATATATATATATATATATATATATATATATATATATATATATATATATATATATATATATTTATAGATGAAGGTTTTGCATACCCAGTAAAATTAAACAAAGTGATAAATAACTGTAACTGGCTTATTGTTGAAATTCATAGTAATATATATATATATATATATATATATATATATATATATATATATATATATATATATATATATATATATATATATATATATATATATATATATATATATATATATATGAACCTTTTGTTACGGTGTACCGACCCTCAATTTATAAATGACCTAGAAAACATTCTGGGACAAATAAAAAAATGAAAATACAGGGTAAGGATTTTAAAGTGTTACAATCGGATATATGAAAAAAGGCTTGGAGTATTTTTCTAAATATTTGGTGAGGTGATACGTAAGCTGGGAGACACATTATGAAGTATTTTTGACATTTGCCCCTCCTCCTCATTTATAACGGTCAGTCTCACGTTATATATGTCAAATGGAATGGTTTTTTCTTACAACTGCGTATATCTATGTAAAAACCCAGCAAACACAGTTACAAATCAGATACATAAGTGTTACATAACACTTGCTATTTCAATAGCTGAGGTTATGTATCAAGTAACTTTCATGTAACATAATTGATACCAGAAATGTCAGCAGCTGGATGCTCTCGCATATATGTAACTGATACATTACATGGTTATATGTATGCTACAATAATTGCATATTATATATATATATATATATATATATATATATATATATATATATATATATATATATATATATATATATATATATATATATATTCAATAGCTAAGGTTATGTATCAAGCAACTTTCATGTAACATAATTGATATCAGAAATGTCAGCAGTTGGATGCTCTCGCATATATGTAACTGCTACATTACATGTTTATGTGTATACTACATTCATTGTGTATATATATATATATATATATATATATATATATATATATATATATATATATATATATATATATATATATATATATATATATATAAACTTGGAGACATAAATGTTATATTCACTTATCATATTAATGCTCAAATAAAGCAGGTACCTACCAAGAAACTTTTATGTACAGCCGCTAGATGTACAGCTAAACTAATTAGCATTTTATAATATTTAGCCACTGTAGTAACAACTCTCGTAAATAAGGCGGTTTGTTAAAACATTTTAGGTGCAACGAATCCGCTCCAGTGAGAAATCAACAAAATAATTAAGTATGGGATTGCCTGTATTTTTTATAGTAGAAGCTGATGTTTCTACCATCACATGATTTATCATTATTATAGCTGTCAACAGTACAACAAAGTACGTTCAGATTTAGACTTTCCAATATATTACACCTTTCCGCGTGCAAAACTAACACTGATATCCGTTAGAATATGGATGAAACAGCTGTTGTTGGTTATATTGTGTCACCACTGGTGGCGCTAGTTGTCAACACGCACGCTCCCTATATTGCTGTAACAAATAAATTGACAATTAGAACAACTAAACTAATTATTAATTAGTTTATCCCTAATCCAAAGAAGATACCTACTTATCTATGTGCTAATCACAGCAATTGCAGATGGCTACAGCAGAAAACAGAAGTAGACGCGCGCTGTGTGCTTAAACAATTAGATCATTATCGCCATTTTTGTGACAAATTAAAGCGGGTGCAAATGAATTATTTTGATTTTAACCAATTCCGATTTGTAAAAGCGTGTATTGCTAATAATTAATTCCATAAGAACATTAACATTTAAACCACTAAATTTAATTCAAAGGTTTATAAGGCCATTTTCCCCATATGCTATGTAACAGTGTAACTTGACTGATCCAAAATTACGGCATATAGTTATAGTTCATTATTATCCCTTTGTAAAGTATATGTTATATAACGCTGCTATAGATATTTAATGTACCACATATATTACACTGCTATGTAACATTGTACCGATACTCATCTATGCTTGAGATATTAGGTTATAGCACATGTCGATCTATTTGTAATATATATGTAATATAATACTGTTACATAACTATTATGTATCACACTCGAAACATGTCAATATTACAAACGATTCATAATTGATCTGTGTCTGAAAGGTGCATATATGTAACTTATGTGTTACATATATACATTATAATGATACTTTCTTGATCTTAAATTGCCATGTATCAGTTACATGTGTGTTTGCTGGGAAATAGTTGCCCTACTGGTTGCATACTTATGAATTTGCCAAAAAATATAATAAGAGTAAGAACTCTAATTGTATGAACAGCTTCAATATTGCCACTGCAGTTGCCTGAAGAGGGAAGCAGCACTAAGTGCCTCAAGACTATTTAAAGCGAACAAATTCAAATCAGGAGACTTGGTTGGCCATTTAAAAATCCTGGAAATTATTACACTGGAGTCACTCGCCAAACCAACAGATCAAATGCCAGCCAAACCGGACCACATAATTCCATTCGATGTGGTCATAAGTGACTGCCAAGCACGGGAGAGGGACAGTGCAAGGCTGATAAACAAATCAACTGTATGGTATACAGACGGGCCTAAACAAATGGAGGGAGCAGGACTCGGAGTAAGAGGACCCAACGTTAGACTCGTTAAGTCCCTAGGGAAGATTTTCACCATCTTCCAAGCAGATGTGCTTGCTATAAATATATGTGTACAGGAGTGTACACAAAGAAGACTCAGAAATAGAGAGATCCACATCCTGTCAGACAGTCAGGCAGTACTCAAGACTCTGAAATCTTTCAAAACCCAGTATAAAATGAACTGGGGCTGCAAAAAATCCTTGAAGCAAGTGGCTACGAACAACAAAGTGACTTTGATGTTGGTACCAGAGAATCAAGCCATTGAAGGATATGAGAAAGCAGCCCTGCAAGAAGGGCAGCAACAACACCATTCTATGGTCGGGAGCCCTACTGTGGACTAACAAAAAGCCACGTAATAAATGAACTTTATACTTGTCAGAAGAACCAAATGCTGTCATACTGGAGGAAAAGTCAGGCTTAAGGCAGGCAAAACAGTTTCATCATCATGTCAAGACAGTAGTCTGAACTGTTTCTTGGATTTTATAGGAACAACTTGAGAATAATCATAGGACTTTTCACACGACACTCCCCAGTAAGGAATCACCTTATGAAGATGGGCAAAACGGACAGTGAAAACTGCAGATCCTGCGCTGAAGCAGCAAAAACAACAGAACACTTGCTATGAGACTGCATGGACCGGTTCTGCAAAAGGCTCAAATATCTTGGAGGGGTGACCCCAACATCCCAGGAAATAGGTAAAATAGCCACCAAGAAGATAGTGGACTATATAATAAGCCATAACTTTTTGGCCAACTATTAGGAAAAAAGTCATGCACAAAAGATCCATTGGGGTCGCAGCACTGAGAGGCCAAAGGCCTATATGACACAATAAACAACAGAACACTTGCTATGCGACTGAATGGGCCAGTTCTGAAAAACGCTCAAATATCTTGGAGGGGTGACCCCCAACACCCCAGGAAATAGTTAAAATAGCCACCAAAAAATAGTGGACTATATAATAAGCCTGAACTTTTTGGCCAACTATTAGGGAAAAAAAGTCATGCACAAAAGACCTATTGAGGTCGCAGCACTGAGAGGCCAAAGGCCTATATAACCCAATAAACAATCTACAATTTCAAAGTGGCGAATATCCACAGATGCTAAAACAGACAATAGTAACACTGATAGATAAAGCAGATTACCACGATCCTGTGAATAAAAAACCCATTTCGATAATAATGATTTATTCTAAAACATTGGAAAAAGTGCTGACGGCCAGACTTGCTGACTTTGTATCAAATACGTTTAAATTAGAGATGTGTGAATTTCAAAAAAATAGCAATGCACAGGTAACAGCTGCAGAGCTATAGAATTCATTATGACTACTTGACCAGAAGAGAAATATTCTTGGAATGTTTATAGATTTGAAAAAAAAAGTTTGATCCACCATGCCATATTGCTTGATAAACTCTATAGTATGGGAATATGTGGTATTGAATATAATCTTGTTTCCAGATATTTGTTTAACAGAAGACAGATAACTGTTGTAAATGGCAAAAGGAGTAAAAACTGGTGAACCTCAAGGATCTGCACTTAGACCAGTGTTATATTTATTACATGTACAAAATTTGTCACCGGCTAATCTTCTGAAAGCCAAAAAAAGATGTATCCTTTGCGGATGATACTGTATTGCGGTATTCTCATTATTTTCAAGATTCATTAGAACTTATGGTAAATGGAGACCTGCAGGCGTACTACTGCTGGTTTTTAAGCAAGAATTCAAGGTTAAACATTAATAAAACTGTATCTATACCCCCCCCCCCACACACACACGCGCACACACGCACGCACGCACACACACAAATTTATATATATATATATATATATATATATATATATATATATATATATATATATATATATATATATATACGTATAAATGGCATGTTATGTAGCCCACTATATGGACGGAGCGTTGTTTCACCCGTCGCTTAGGAAAAGTATGTAACGAATTAAATACGTGTATTTCGCTACTTTGTTTAGCACTTTAATGAGCAACCAGAGAGGGGTAATGTCTCGAAGAAAGACTAAAGTTTTATACATTTTGAATACTTTGTATGGCCCTCTATATATTAATATATCGCTATTTAGCCCCCTTGATATATATGTGATATGCTTAGCACGTTGTTCGGCCCAGCAGCGTTGCCTATGTAGTTGCGTACTATTAATAGCCTCTCACATGTTTTTCTACATTTCCGTGAACCAGACCTGTACTACTCACATGTATTCTGAATGTATCTTTTGTATTCTGAAGTTGCGTTTAGTGGTTGAAGGACGAATGACGTCTAAAATAAAACGCTCTTCAGAGATGTATCCAAGCCGTGGAAAGATGTTAGTGTCGATGGCTATTAAAAATTCAGGTAAGTACTTATCAAAATAGTCTAAATTCTACCCTTATATTATAGTTAGTACCTTTCATGTTGTATTTGATAAATTAAAAAATAATTTAGCTGTTGACATCAAAAAAGATTTATTTGTTTTTGGGTTAGCAGTTACTCATAAGAATATGCAGTATATACTAAGTGAATATTGGAGCCTGTGATGAGCACTGATAAATACACTTGGAGAACCCAAATCACCACAACACATTTTTTTAAAGACCTGACGATCATTTCACTAACAAAGTTAGCGTCATCAGAGGATGAAAAATTCTTCAATTGTTTTTTCATCCTCTGATGACGCTAACACTGTTAGTAAAACGATCGTCAGGTCTTTAAAAAGATGTGTTATGGTGATTTGGGTTCTCCAAGTGTACTTATGCAGTAGGTAATTACTCATTAACTTATTATTTCCACATCGTCTTACATGTAGAAGTATAGGTAATGATAACGGAACGGTCAAATTGAATTTTTGTGTGTAAAAAGTCCCAAAACATGTAATGTAATGAATGACTTTAGTAGTCCTTCAAGCTAATGTGTATGTTACAATTAACAATAGTTGTAAATAAAAGGAATAGCAAAAATACTAATACCTTTAGGAATTAGTTATGTTGATCATCTCACCTGTGGATTTTTTAAGTTAAAATTTTTGCCAATAAAAAATGTTCGGGTAATCTAAAATTGATACTTAATTTTTTTACTTTTACTTAACATGTGACTTTGCTAAGTCATCCTTGAGTCGCCACTGCCCAAATTTTTTATAATGTGTTTTATAGGAAAATGTGCTTATAAGGTCTATAATTACAAGTAATAATGTTTTTAAAGTTTGAGAAGTATTTGGAGATTTAATTAGCAGTTAGTAATGTAGGTTTCTTTAATTTGACATGTTACAGCGCAATGTAAAAAATATAATAGGCTACCTAATAATAGTGACATCCCCCCTTTTATTCAGGCGCCATACATAAAAAAAAACAAGCACCGACTATTGTGATTTTAGATCAGTCACTTTACAGGGTGGAAATGGAAGTAAAATGCCACCTGGTAAAAACGGCGCAAAGTTTTTGCAATGCCATATTCGATCCTTTAGCCTCATGTATTAAAAATCCAAGCGAAGGAAGTGCGTTACGTATATTAACGACTCTCAGAAAAAAATTTTAGATGCCCATAATTTAATTTAACATTAACCTAAAAACTTTAGTTTTGTAGTTCCAAAAAAATTCAACAGTAGAATCGAGTCTTTCTTTTTTTGGAAAGACTGCTTTTGGGCTGATTTAGGAAATTTTTTAAGCTATTTACACAAAAAATACCTACTAGGTTTGACCAAAATCAGGTAATCCTTTTTCAAGCTGTTACTATTTTTTCAACTCTATAACTTCAGCCTCGGTGGCTCAGTGAAGAAATATGTACTTCCAAAGTCAAGCTCTCTAGGTTCGAAGCCCGACCGTTGATAAGTAAAAACTCGTTGATTATGTGTACCATACGACGTTAGACACTTTAAATATTATACACTCTTTATAGAGGGAAGAGGTTTGGCAAATTTTCCCGGGTGGTGAGATAAAACTATTCCCTAGCATCGGTGTTTAGCTATCGTCGCGAAAATAGGCTCATGTTAAATAAGGTAAAAAACAAAACAAAACTAAACCTATCAAACTCATATACAAGTACTATTTGAGAATCAGTTAAATAACTTGTAATCAAACAGGTGGTATATTTGTCCTATCAAACATAAAAATAAAAAATAGCTCTCAATAACATCTGAGCAACAAATTGTGTTGCCGACAAACATTTTTCTTAAATTCATTTTTATACTAAACATTGTAGCTTGGTACAACTAATAAAACTGCTGGGAATAATAAGTACATATAACATAATTTCCTGTTTTATATATTTACTAAATAGTTGTTAATATTCTTTAGGTCAACCATCAAAAAAAATAACCAACCTTTCTTCGAGAGGAACTTACAATCTAAGACAAGGTAGACTGGTAGGTATATAAGATAATTAAAATTGGCAAAGAAAAAAGATTTATACCTTTTACCCTGCCACAAGTAGGTGCATATGTTTATAAAGAAACGACCACTAGAATTATATAATAATATTTCTAGATTAGGTAAATTTGTTCATTCTGAATAATAAATAATAATACTGAAAATTTAAACTTAACTATTGCCACTGTAATATTTGTGCGCACACTATATTTGCGTACACTGTGATCCGTTAGTTAATAGTTATTTTACAAAGAAACCATAAATAATATCAACATTTTTTTAAAAGAAACGTCTAAATTTATTGTGACTATTTCAATCATTTTAACTGTTGAGGGTGTTATCCACAGAGTACTATCAGCAAATAACTTTATTTTTTAAAAAGCAAGACCCATAAATTATTGCATTTGTCGGTTCCTATTCAGAAATGTATTCACTGGTTTTTATATTTTTTACACTTACAAAAGTTTGCAAAAATGTTCGTAGTATGAAATATGGAGCAGTTTCTGGCGTAATAAAATAAACATTTCACCATTTGATATTTTTGAGCAGGGATGTGTGGTGATTGTGGTTTAAAACCATATCTATATTTTAGCGATTTCCATCTTATAAATGACTATCATTTTAATTTCAAACATGATACTATATTTCAGTTTTTCTTAGAGTAATATACAGTGAAAATATCTTGAAGTACTTTAATGTGTTAAACTGGCCGCCATTTTAAAACACTATAACTTTAGCAAATAATTACTAAAGGCTACAAGACGATTTTTGTGCGATGTTTCAGTTCTAGTGCAATAGATAGGTATAGCAACTGGCAGTAGTAATATCTTAACGTGAACCGACAATTTGTGAGATATTTTAATAAACAGTTTTACAAGGTGTTTAAGTATAATCAAATACTAAAATATGTTTAAAAACTCAAATATTTAAACAAGACATCTCAGTTTTTAAATGACGAATGATCGTGTTTGTTTGTTTTACAAAACAGCCATGTGAAAAGAATTATTAAACATACAATTTGCTTGATTGCCTGAAATAATCTAATTTTGCACGTAGGTCATAAAAATTATAATAAAACAATTGCTCATCCTCAAAACAAAAGCACTTTCGCTTAGAGCACGAGTGTAACTTAGTTAGGAACCTTCATACGAATCAAATTTAAAACAAAATAAATTTTAAGAATACGAATAAACGATAAAATAAATATATATTCATCCCAGTCTTTACAAAACAAACATAAATCTTCAACATAATGTTTGCTGTTTTTGCTATCGAACCTTTTTGAATTATCAATTCTGAATTTATTGTTTATGGGGTGAATTATGAGCCCTTCAATTTTCAAAAATCTGACGCATTTACATTTGAAATATAGGCATATTTAATCTGGATTGTTTTGCTTCAGGTTGGGGTGATTCTAATATTGTTTATAAGCTTTTCTCAATTTGACATAAATGACTCATTTGTGTTCGAGTGCTTCCGCAGTCAGAAAGCATATATAAACACCCTGTAAAAATAAATGGGAAAATATTCTAACCGGTTGTTAACTCATGCGTAAATACTACTACTATCAGTTATTAATTCAGAAACTTTCTTATACTCGATAACCACAATAAATATACCAAAGGAAATAATATTTCAAAAAACGAGTAGTTTTAGGTCTGCTATTTTCCTTAAAAACTTAGTTTTAAAAGATAATTGGAAAATTTTGGTGCTATAATTTTAAAAACCTGCTGCCGGTGCTTTATAAGGTACCCACTTAAACTGAAATAGATTTTAGCTTATAGCCATAGTTAATCTGGGCACCATTAACTTTCTATATACAGGGTGCTTCACGGTGAGTGGCCTACTAGACGTTTCTGGAGAACTACATCTATTTAAATTCTGAAAATTTGTATCCGCACGTTTTTGATACCTATCTTTCTAACTAAAATATTTTCAATTAGCCTGCACTTCCGGTTATACCGGAAGTCGACACAAACTTTGTTTTTTTAAATGGAACACCCTGTATATTATTAGCTTTTTGAATTACACGTTCAATTTAAGGGCCACTTTATGACAACATATTCGGGCTAGTTTGTATCGTTTCGGATTTATTCGCCATTTTGTAGAAAAAGTTACGATTGGAGCGCTTTAGAAAAATTCCGATATCTTTAAAGACATGCAAGACAGAAACATGCGGTTTTCACTATCCAATAGAGCGTAAAAATTTCTACATACTGTTATAAACATAATACGATTTTAAGATAACTGTTATTTATAACATACATTTGAATTTGAAAATTTTCAATCAGAGATAACTTGATTTTTTTAATAGAACAGTATCCATATGTCTCCAGCATCTGGTTCAGCGTTAAATTCCCTATCTTTTAAGTATACATTACCCTACACGTATCTCTTATAGTTTTCTTAGAAAATTGATTTGAAAATAGTAATTGTTAGCAGGGCGGTGTCATTTTTTTGTACGTAACAAAAAAAATACAGTACAAACAAAAATATTTCATGTTCAAGTAAAAAATTATAATAAAGAAATATTGTTACTGTGTTTGAAAATTATGTAATTAATATATTTTTTTAAAAATTAAAAAAATTTTCTAGCGATAACAACAGTGATAGTATTACCTTACACAATCTTATAAATCCTATAAGTATTATTACAAGACGAGTAACAAAACAACTCACACCTCCTAAACTAGTAACTGCTCAAAATGTTGTCCATTAACACTCAAACATTTTAATATTTGTGTCGTAATGCCGCTAGTGGTTGCTGACAGAATCTCATTCCTATCTAACTCTTCAAACGCCCTTTGTTTGGTATAAAGAAAAGTGGACTGTATGTGATTTGAAACTGGTATTTATTATCAACCCTTTTCCTCGTTTGAGGGATACAAGTTAGGGGGATGTTGAACGTTCGCCTGCTCTGCCGATACTGACTGTACTAATATGTCCCGTCTCTTGATACTATTCACTATTGCATTGGAGCGGCTGTTAACTATTGCAATGAAGCGGCAACATGCCCCCCTACGTTGAAAGCTCCAGCATTTCAAAAACAATTAATTGAAGTAAAAAGTGTGTTTCACAAACAGAAAATAAACATAGTTAATACAATTCATGAATGACAGACATATTAAACATCAAAGCATAATATTAAAATTGTAAAAATAACGTAAAGTTCATTGAAAAATAAATAAACAAATATTCATGTGGATATGAGTCCTCAATGGACCAGTCTTGCACAATTAACACACTCAACGTTCACTAAACTTTCCTTGAAAGTGTTTGATATCACTTACTTACAGTTGGTAAAGGGCACAGTTTTGAAAAAGCACGTTTGATGATGTCCGTGCTGGTCTTCACAGTGGCGACTCTCGTTTCAGCATCCTGTCCGGGATGAACCTCGACGATTCTACCCATCTTCCAAGACAGAGGAGGTTGGCCATTTGCTTTTACTACAACTAGATCTCCGACCTTGAGTTGATTGCCCTTGGTTGATAACCATTTTGTTCGTACTTGCAATTCCGACAGATATTCTTTCTGCCAGCGTGTCCAAAAGTGTTGAAGGATGTACTGAATCTTTTGGAACTGGTCTAATCGATTTGAAATAGATGTAAGATGTGGATCAGGCAGTGAAACCAGCGATCTTCCTATCAGGAAATGAGCGGGGGTTAAAGGGTCAAGGTCGTTGGGGTCACTTGATAGAGGGGAAATAGGTCGGGAATTTAGGACTGATTCTATCTGTATTAACAAAGTAAACATTTCTTCAAAGGTTAGGTACGTATTGCCCATCACTCTTTTCATGTGATGTTTGACTGATTTAACGCTAGCCTCCCAAAGTCCTCCAAAGTGAGGCGATTGAGGCGGTATAAAATGCCAGTCGATTTCCATGTCAGATGCCGATGAAACAATATGATCACAATTTGTGTTAATAAACCTTGCAAGTTCTCTTAGTTCATTACGAGCACCAAGAAAGTTAGTACCGTTGTCAGAGTATATATGAAGTGGCTTACCTCTGCGTCCACAGAATCTTCTCAGCGCAAGTAAGAAAGAATTGGTTGTCAAGTCTGACACTAGCTCCAAATGTAAAGCTTTCGTAGAAAAACATATAAACAAAGCTATATAAGTTTTTATGAGCTTGGGAGCACGTCCTTTTCTGTCTTTGATAAGTATTGGACCTGCGTAGTCGACACCAGTAACAGAAAATGGAAAAGAAGGTTCAACACGGGACCTTGGCAAATTTCCCATTTTTGGGTGAATGTCACGAGGTGAATTACGAAAACATGTGATGCAATTATGAACAATCTGTCGGGCTAAATTTCTGCCTCCTAGAGGCCAGAATCGTTCTCGGAGAGAACACAAAAGTTGCTGTGGACCTGCATGAAGTAGACGTATGTGTTCTCTAGTAAATAAGAGTTTCGTGAGACGATGGTCTTTAGGCAGAATTAAGGGGTGTTTTTTATCATATGAATAAATGCTTGAATTCGTAAGTCTTCCTCCCACTCGAAGCAAGCCATCACAATCCAGAAAAGGATTTAGTTTTGCCAGCTTGTTTAACTTATGAGTGCTACTATTTTTAATGGAAATAATTTCCGATTCGAAAGCTTCAGCTTGTGCCATCTTGACAAGCGTCTTCTGGGCCTGCTGAATTTCTTGGACCGTGATAGAATCAACCTTTCTTTGTATCACTGAAGAGCGGCAATTTTGCTTGAATCGCATACAATATGCAATTATCCTTTTCAACTTAGAAAGATCTGAATATAGGTCGAAGATGTCATTAGCAACGGTTGTTATCAGAGAGGATAATTCAGCCCTTTTTAGTTCAGGCAGCTCGTTTGCGGAAATATGCTCTTGTGTTGGCCACTTAGAAGATGACAAAGTCAACCAGGATGGACCAGAAAACCAGATTGTACACTTCGATAAATCTTGAGGAAAAATTCCTCTGCTAAGCAGGTCTGCAGGATTGGATTTTGTCGGCACATGTTTCCAAATACAATTATGTGTCAAACCTTGAATTTCTGCCACCCGATTAGAAACAAAAGTCTTGAGTAAGTTGGGTGACGTCTTTAACCATCCTAGGACCACAGTTGAGTCTGACCATAAAACGATTTTGTCAAACAATGTATGCATAGAAATGATCACATGGTGCATTAGTCTTGACAAAATTAGAGCTGCGGATAATTCTAACCTTGGAATAGTTATAGTCTTGAGTGGAGATACTCGTGATTTTGCACAAAGAAGTCTAACAAAGATGTTGCCATCTGGATCTGTAGATCTTACATACAGGCATCCACCATACGCTAATGTGCTAGCGTCTGCGAATCCATGAAGCTCAATGCTAACAGGGTTTTGGCACATCACGTGTCTGGGAATTTTGATTTCATTCAAACAATGAAGTTGGTTTCTATATAATAACCACTTTGAACTAATTTTCTGAGGGACAGGTTCGTCCCACGACACCTTTTCTAGCCAGAGTTCTTGCAATATTATTTTAGCAATAATCACTGTTGCACACAGGAGGCCAAGTGGATCGAAGATCTGAGAGGTTTCAGACAGGATTGTTCGTTTGCTTATTACTTTTTCCAAAGGCTGTTTGATGTCGTATACGAAATTATCACCTTTAACAGACCAAACCAGTCCCAATGTTTTGGTATGACCGTCAGAATCAAGGCATACAATATTGGGATGCACCTCTGATTGATCGAAGTGTCTAAGTATTCCTGGATTATTGGATATCCATTTTCTTAATTTGAAACAACCAAACTCGAGAACCTTGGGTAATGTCTCACATATGTACTTCATTTCTTCTTTGGAGTTAGCCCCAGTTAAGACATCATCAACATAGAAGTCTTCACGTATGATCTTAGAGATCTGAGGATGATCTTGTTCACATTCAAAACTCAACTGAAATAAACATCTTATAGAAAGAAAGGGAGCAGAAGCTGTCCCGTACGTCACAGTGTTCAGGTCAAATGTTTTCAGCGGTTCAGAAGGTGAATCACGCCACAGTATTCTTTGAAGAGGGCGTTGTTTCGGTTCTCTCAGTACTTGTCGATACATTTTCTCAATGTCAGCTGAGATGACGTAAGTATGTTTCCGAAATCTCAAAATTATGGAGAATAAGTCGGATTGTATCGTCGGTCCAACCATTTGAAGGTCGTTCAATGAAATTCCAGAACTGGAGGCTACTGAACCGTCGAAAACAACTCTAAGTGATGTGGTGAGAGAAGATTCTTTAAGGACTCCATGATGTGGAAGATGAAAGGTATCTCTTATCTCTTCTGACATGGATGGTGACATATGTTTCAATTCTTGATATTCATGGATGAAATTCTTGTATCTTTCATATATCTTTGGGTTCATATGAAGCTTTCTTTCTAAATTCAGAAATCTTTTCTTGGCAACATCATAGGAATCACCCAATTTAGTGGTATGTTCCTTCAAGGGTATAGAAACGATAAAACGACCATTCACATCACGTCGATGTGTTTCTTGAAAGTGCCTTTCGCAGGCAGCTTCTTCCTTGGTAACAACTGTACTGTTGGGAATTTCTTCGATTTCCCAGAACTTAGCGAGCTGATCAGCAATTGGTAATGTCTTCGAGAAATTACAGGACATGACTGCATTATCGTCAGTTTCATGCTCAGTAGGACCGGTGACAACCCAACCAAAATGGGTTTTTTGCAACGTGGGACGACCTGGTCCTGCAGAACGTTGACCAATACAAATAGTTTGCCAAAATTGGCTTGCTCCAAGTAGTATATCAATTTTCCCTGGTGTAGCAAAGTTCTTATCTGCCAAGTTCATATGTGGTGGAATATTCCAGTCGGATGTATCAACAGCCGTTGTTGGTATGCAATTAACAATTTCCGGAATAATGAGACAACTTACTGTGATTTGGAACTGAGAGAATTTCGAACTCAATTTGACATAACATTTCGACTTTATCGTAATTATAGAATTGTTTATTCCAGAAACTCTAAGTTCTATAGGAAAGCGTTCTAGATTGAGTTTGTCAGCAAGTACCTCAGTTATGAAATTAGACATACTGCCGGAATCGAGCAATATTCTTGCCGAGTGTGAATTTCCCTTGGCATCTAAAACTCTAGCAACTGCAGTGGATAAAAGTACCATCGCTTGTCCTGAGGAAATTGCAGAAAAGTTGCCTTAAGCGGGTGGAGCAGAAGGAGCTGGATTAGTGACGACTTTTTTCTCAGTATTATCCCTATACAATAGTGTATGGTGCCTCGCCCTACATTTTTGACAATTGAACCTAGATTTGCACCTTCCAGTAAAATGACCTTTGGATAAACAATTGTAACACAGATTCATTTGTTTTACTCTTGATTCTCTGTCTGCAACACTTAGTTTCTTGAATGTATCACAGGAATTTACGAAATGGGATTGCTTGCAGAACGGACATGAAAACGAGTTTGTGGTAGCCAATGTCTTAATTTGAGGCCTATCATTGACCTTTGAATTCCTCTGTTCAATTGTTTCTAAAAGTGCAGCCTTTTTTTCTAAAAATTGAAGTAAGTCATCGAAAGAAGGAAGCTCTTCGGAATTATTTGAATTTTCAAGCTCTCTGATGGTCACGGAATCTAATTTAGATGTTATGAGACAAACAAGAAAGGCTTCTCTTTGTTTTTCTTCAGGAATAAGTGAATTAAGAGATCGAATGTTTTTGTTAATATTGTCAATCAGATTTCTCAGCTTAGAAGATGATTCCTTGGAAATGACATCAAGATTAAATAAGGATTTGACATGGTTGTGAACAAGCACACGGGAATTATTAAAACGATCATTTGGACTTTGCCAGGCAATGAGATAATTAGTCGCTGAAATAGGAAGGCTTTTGATTGCCTCAGCGGCCTTTCCGGTTAAAGATGCACGTAGGTAATGTAATTTGTGTACATCAGTTAAACCTTCATTTGCGTGAATAAGGCTTGAAAATAAGTCTCGAAAATTTAACCAATCCTCAGACTGACCGCTGAAATGAGGTAGATTGATAGTTGGTAATTTTATGAAACTATTATGTGACATGGAATTGTTCAAAGAATTTAGAGAGGTGCTTCTCTGATTTTCATTTATAGGCGAAAAATGATTATGACTTCCTGCAGGTTCGAAAGTAGCTTCAACCGCGGGCTGTAATTTAATTGCTTGCGACTGAACTTTGCTATATTTTTGTAAAAGAAATTCTGCTTCAGATATCAAATCATAGTATTTATTTTCGAAGTCTTCAGCATATTCAATTTCCTTTGTGGCATCTTCGCTTGCCGCTTCAATTTCAGGTTGAATTTTATTTAAAGATTCCAATAAGGGTTTCACAGAATTTAATCTCGTACGAAGATGAATTTCAGCACGCATGTCAATTTCTTGTATGTCTGCTAAGTTGATCTGGACATCCCTTAAATAATTTTCGAATAATGTGAGTCTCCGCTTGAAATTACCTCTTTCTCGAGCATAATCCATTTTTACAAAGATCGTATATAATTTACAGTTAGGGTATAGAATAGAAATACAGATAACTTTGCTTTTTAAAGTATTAGGATAACATGCAAATAGGATACGTGTATTTCAAGCTCACAAAAAACGATAATATTAAATTGTAAATAACATTAAGCATTAAACAGACCCTTGCGACCTTCCTGGAATACGCGGTATATAGCCGACGTCGTCGGCCGGTAGGTAGGTACTAACTTTCTTGTAAACGTACACGGTAAAGACGACAACTAGACGAAAATATTACCTGCTTTTGTATCATACAATTTATACGACATATAACATGAGTAAATCAATCTGCAAATCAACTTGTTGGAAAACTGATATTGAATTTAATTGAAATGGCAACACAGATTTATTTTTCTATATCAGCACAGTATAAATACAAGTTAATTAGTAAATGTTTGTTAAACACTGAAAATGCATATGTCAAATTACTTGTCAAATAAGATCAGAATCAAAGGTTCAGAATGCAGTAATAGGAAATGAAAATGGATGCTCATACCTGAATCCACTGTATAGAAACTAATTTTCACTGGTTATTTTACGTAAACACTTCTTTGTGTACTGAGCATCGGCAGAATCACTGTTGATTAAATACCACAATAACTGAATATTACCCGATATAATCGGGCTCGATAGGACCAAAATGTTTGGTATAAAGAAAAGTGGACTGTATGTGATTTGAAACTGGTATTTATTATCAACCCTTTTCCTCGTTTGAGGGATACAAGTTAGGGGGATGTTGAACGTTCGCCTGCTCTGCCGATACTGACTGTACTAATATGTCCCGTCTCTTGATACTATTCACTATTGCATTGGAGCGGCTGTTAACTATTGCAATGAAGCGGCAACACCCTTCTTACTCTAAATTTCTAATTCTTCGCGTGAATTGACGGGCGTTTCATATACTTTGGTTTTTATCTTTCCCCAAAGATGGAAATCAAGCGGGGTAAGATCTGGACTTCTTGCGGGCCATATCCAGGGAGCTCACTTTCCAATCCATCTATCTTCAAATAGATCGTCGAGTGTATTAGACATTTCTCGTGTAGAGCAGGAGCTCCGTCATGTTGATACCAACAAGTTCTATATTCTGATAATGGTAAATTGTCTAAAAAGTCTGTAACTATTATTCTTAATATTTCCATGTAACGATTAGAAGTTAAGGTTCCATCATAAATATGATAAACAAAGTTAATACCTTTTAATAAACAAAACACATTGAAACTAAATGTTACTTGAAATCCCATTTCCCTAATAGCGTGAGGGTTTTGATTTGCCCAAACATGACTGTTATGTCTATTGAAAACTCCTTCATGAGAAAATTTTGATTCATCAGCCCATATATATATTTTAAAAGTCATCATCTCCTTGAATATGAATTAACATCGTTTCCCAAAACTGGACCCTTTTACTAGCATCTTCTGGATGCAGAGCTTGCACTAAAGTAAACTTATAATTGTGCATTTTGTGCTTCCACAAGACTATTTCCACAGAGGAGTAAGGAATACCTATGTCGTTCACTGCAGTGTAAATAGAGGCATGGGGATATGCTTCGAAATAAGCCTGGACAGTTATTTCGTTATCTTCATCTCTAGTCACTGGACTGGTATTCACTTTGGGTGTTTTAAAAGTACCAAATTCTAGGAAATTTGACTCAATCCTTCTAAACTTCTTTTCACACATGGGTGGCAGATTAGGATTTAACTCATTAAACCTTCTACATGTTCTACTAATAATTCGGTTACATTCTCTATGGATGTAAAGTAAATTCAAATAATCTGCATTGGAATAATGATTTTCCATGTTAATTGTGAACATTAGTACGTTGACGATTATCGAATAATTTAGAATGACAAGTATGTAATATAAATTGTTCATCATGGCACACTTGCCTTAACGTTGACGTTCAACCATAGTATAAGGAAAAATTATGCTGTGTTATGTTTTTGAATGTCTCTAAATACCTCAAAAACTGTCCTTTTTAGCTATAGGAAATACCCAATATAGGTCGGAAAGTTATCAAAAAAAGGAATCGGTTGGAACTGCAAGTTACTGTATGTCCCTTTTAAAATAATACACTCATTAAAGGCAGAAGTAGTCAAAGGTTGGCGCTACCCCGCTGACCATTAAAATTTTCAAAGAAAACTATAAGAGATAGGTAGAGGGTAATGTATACTTAGAAGATAGGGAATTTAACGCCGAATCAGATGCTGGGGATATATGGGTACCCTTTTATTAAAAAAATCAATTTATCCTGATTGAAAATTTTCAAATTCAAATGTATTTTATAAATAACAGTTATCTTAAAATCGTATTGTGTTTATAACAGTATGTAGAAATTTTTACGCTCTATTGGATAGTGAAAACCGCATGTTTCTGTCTTGCATGTCTTTAAAGATATCGGAATTTTTCTAAAGCGCTCCAATCGTAACTTTTTCTACAAAATGGCGAATAAATCCGAAACGGTACAAACTAGCCCAAATATGTTGTCATAAAGTGGCCCTTAAATTGAACGTGTAATTCAAAAAGCTAATAATATACAGGGTGTTCCATTTAAAAAAACAAAGTTTGTGTCGACTTCCGGTATAACCGGAAGTGCAGGCTAATTGAAAATATTTTAGTTAGAAAGATCAATATCAGAAACGTGCGGATACAAATTTTCAGAATTTAAATATATATATATATATAGTTCTCCAGAAACGTCTAATAGGCCACTCACCGTGAAGCACCCTGTATATTTGCGGAGATTGCGTTAACTAGGCTTTTTCAGGAAAATAAACCACTTCATAGAATTCGTTAGAAAACATAAACCAGTTATTTGTTTTGTTAAATACAGTAGGTACTAATACAAATGCAGCCGGTTAGGTTTCATTTTTTTAAGCTAACTTTCTGAAGCACATAAGCTAGTTTAGTAAAACAGTGCAATATCCCGACAAAATTATATTTTGTTATAAGCTAGTTATTTTACAACTATTTTTTTGCACATTTTAGTGAGTACTTTAGGTAAATTAATTTGAAAACTTTTTAAGTACTTAACGCTTAGTAAAAGCAAAATAAATAACAGGGTTTGAGCTTTTTGACATATTAGCTTGTAAACATTCTTAAACAAATTTATTTCCTAATTTGCAGATGAGTTACTGTAAGCAAAATTCTAACAGTGATGTTAGTTCGTCAGTGTCTTTTGATGAAATTAGCTCTGTAGATTCATTTTCCATTTGTTCGGACTCTGCGTCTTCAGAATCATACCTATATTCACCAAATACACATATAACAGAGGTAACACAGGTATCATTTGCCTTACTTACTTTAAAATAATTTGTATTTAAATTTCTATTGAGTCTTATTTTATGTTTATGTTACAAATTCTACTTTAGGTGCTCACTTGTACTGATAAGGACAATGAATCACAAGATAGTGTAAATTTAATTGAAAAAAATATTAAGATTCTTGGAGAAGAACACATATTAAATACTGGGTCTCAAGTTTGTGATGCCAAAAATGTTACAAGAAATGATATTTTCAAAGAGCCTTTACCGTTAACTAAAAGTGATAAGTTGGGAAAGAATAAAAATACAAACTATGATGCTAGTGATACCAATGCAGATGACAACAGAGAAACACTAGCCTTAAGTCAGTATGATGCAACAGGCAATGGAATTAATTCATCTGTAAATCGTCAAAACAAAGAAGAGGAGGAGTTTGTATGTGACATGGTGGATTTAGAAAAAATGTGTGAGGTTTCTGTTCATGCTATGTACCAAGAAAGAGAAAATCTTATTAAAGATCTTGTAACCCCAGAAGAAGAACCTCCAATATCCATAAAAATTGATAACCCAGTTGAAAGAAACTTAGATGCAGTAGTTCTTAGATTTGGAATAATAACTGAAGTAAGTTTTGGATTGTGCTGAAAACTGCAAAAAACACTGATTAAAATTTATGTACTGGCCACTAAATATTTTATTTTTAGGAACCTGTAGATAGCATTGAATATTTTTCAAATACCAGACCGTGGACAAAAAAATCTGCGTGTCCCTATTGTTGCCTAGAAGTAACACATTTTCCGCGACATTTGTTTCGAAACCATAAAGAGGAAGGGGCAGTTAAGGAACTAAAAGGTATGTCCCTTAGTGATCCTAAAAGAAAACAGCTGTTAAATGCAATTCGTAGGCAAGGAAACTTCCAATACAGCAATCAAACAAATTTTATAAAACCTGTCAGACGAGAAAAATATACTGCTAATAATGATCCTGATTGTAACAATTCTAAAAGTAAAAACATAGAAGATGGAAAAGAAAAATATTTGGCCTGCAATGATTGCTTTGGTTTTTTTAAAAGAAGTTATTTAAGAAGACATAGAAAAACATGCCTGTTGAGGTCTAATCACGAAACAAAACGTCAACACCACTTATCAGCGTCACAAGCAGCTACTGTCTGTGCAGGGGTTTGTAGTAAATTTTATGATACCTTGCGCTTGAAAAATGAAGTCTTTACTATTATGCGAGCAGATGAAATATCAAAAACTGCCATGAATGATATACTTATCTGCAGTTACGGGGAGAGTTTGCTAAGAAAGCATAAAAGAATACAAATAAAAACGGTAATATCGAACAAAATACGAGAGCTGGGTAGACTTCTACTAGCTTTAAAAAAACTACTGGAACCCATATTTTGTTTGATGTTTTAAAACCTGAATTTTACGACAACATAGTTGCGGCTGTTAAGATAATAAGTGGATACGATCACGAATTACGAACATTCAGGGCTAGTAGTTTGGCATTACATCTGGGCACATCACTAAGGCAGGTGTGCGATATAGCCACCAAACTTCTCATCAAAAAGAGCAGCTTTATTCGGTGCAACGAGAGAGACAAGTCACTGAAAGATATTAAACAATTAAGACTTCTAAAAGAGACACTGGAATTCAGAGGTCTCTAGTTTAGCTTTGAAAAATCTGAATGAAAACAGATGGGAAAAACCAAAAATGTTTCCCCTTACAAGTGACATATTAAAATTCCAAAAATACGTTTTAAAAGAAGCTAAAGAAGCTGCCGAAAATATAATCAAAGAAAAATTTGCCGACAAAGAATATAGAAGGTTGTGCGAAAATATTCTGGCCTTTACTTTATTACTGAATAGAAAGCGTATTGGAGAGGTACAATACCTAAAAGTTAAAACTTATTGCAAAAGCAACTCACAAGGTCAACAGGAAGAGTGTTTGGAATCTTTAACCGAAGCTGAAAAACTCCTAACTCAAAATTTCAAGCGCGTTGTAACTGGGGGGAAGGGTAGTAAACCAGTCGCAATTTCATTTCCAAAAAATATTCAGAAATTCATAAATATTATGTTGGAGGTCAGACACAAATATGTAGCAGCAAATAATGAATACTTATTTGCCAACCCATGTGTTAAAGATAAATGGCTAAGTGGATACCACGTACTAAAAAAGTTGGCTAATCAAGCAGGTGTAAAAAATCAAGAGCTGTTTACCTCTACGAGACTACGTAAACAGATTGCCACAGTTCTACAAGTACCGAGTGTCAGCGACAACGAAATGGAGCAGTTTGCCAATTTTATGGGCCACACAAAAAAAGACTCACGAATCTTATTATAGGTAAGCTATAATAAATTTTAAATAATTTTTAAGTATATCTACTTTATCAAGAATGCCTTGTTTAATGATATAAAAACTTTCACAATGAAAAATGGGTATCTACAGGAAATTACTACAAAGTAATTTGCAAATACTGTGTTCACAAGTCAGAGTATTTAAATTATTTAATGAAACAGATGTATGTACGATTGACACTATATTATTATAACATGACAGCTGTTTCACTGCGATGTGGCTTCTTCAGATACAAAGTGAACTTTTGTGTCTAAAGATGACACATGGTGACGAAACAGCAGCCATGTGAGAATAATATAATGTCGATCTTACCGTTAATCTGATCTAATAAATAATTTAAATACTCTTTTTTCTTTAAGCGACATATCCATAATACAGCATATATATCGCCTTCAAACCTAGTTGGGTACTACACCATGTTTATTATCTTATATGTATATGCCAAAACATAACATTTTGAGTTTAGTGCACCGCAGAAACATACTGTAACAAACACGTAGGACAAACAGAAATGGAAAAAAGGTTTTTTAAAGGCAGAAGTTGGTTTGTAATTTTTTTATTTCAATTTAGTTTAAATGCTTAAATTACTTAAATAGTCAAATGTACTTGTTTTGTGAAAAGATGATATAATAGCAACATTTTTGTACTAAATACTGACGTAGAGACTGTTTCTTTGGATTCACCAATGTTTGTGTTCTTCTCTGTAACCGGTGTCGTTGTTTGACAGCACCATCAGACAGGATTTTTTTTTAAATTGATTGATGATCCTGTCAAGCAGTGAAACCGCTTACAGTAACGGAAACGAAGATTTGTAAAGCCAGAGAAATAGTCTCTACATCTGTATTTAGTATGGAACGGTTTCACCAAGTAAGGGCAACAACAATTAATTAACGTTTTTTTCCTTGTAATTAATACATAAGCGTTATTTTTATGAACGACGAGCTAAAGTTAATTTAAGAGTGTCTTGTATATGATTGTGTTAAATATCTTTTATATGTCATTTATAGCCTGTTCTGTAGAAGATAGACATGTCTCAAAAAAGGCGATATTTTAATTTTTTCTGTATATTTTTATGAATAACAAAGAAATTTTGCATAACTTTAGTCTCGTTAAATTTATCTGCGTTCTTCCTATAGTTGACACGTAAAATAAGTGTGCTACTCTATTTATCTGAACTT
This sequence comes from Tillus elongatus, assembly GCA_964006375.1. NCBI lineage: Eukaryota > Metazoa > Arthropoda > Insecta > Coleoptera > Cleridae > Tillus > Tillus elongatus. Next base: position 64,946,976 of record OZ023268.1, read on the forward strand.
CTAGGCTGCCACAAGACGTGTACCAGACGGCAAAGGTATCCAAACTGCTACTGGTTATTAACAAAGGCAAGGGTGCCTCTTACAGTGGAAAAACCTTGGATGAAATAGAATTCTCCGATTCAGTTATTTCTGATGAGTCTGATAATTCTGACACTGAATTAAACATAGAGAAAAATAAAGAGAATAATAATCGAAGCCTGCTGGGTGCGTCAGTTATAAATAAAGGTAGAGTTACCTCAACATGTCCAATCAGAGTAATACTTTTTTTACTGTTGCAGATATGCATTTAAATGGAAAAAAAAGAAGAAAAAATCTTCAACTAGATCACATGTGGAGGATGTTTCAAATGAAAATCAGGGCAAACTTTATAGTTTGTAATAAGTCGAAATCAAAAACTAATTGCCGCATTATTTTACAGATTTAGAATGCAAAGAAATTAGCCAAAAAAATAAAAGAAGAAGGTGGACCGAGGAACAAAAAGATCTCATGAATGAGTATTTTAAAGATCATTTCACAAAAAAGATTCCTCCAAAAAAAGGAGAGGTTGAAGATCTTATCAAGAACAAGAAAACAATTTTCAAGGACAAAAACTGGAAATCTATTAAAGCATATGTTTACAATTATTATAAGAAAAAGTAGATGTATTATTTAGAAGAGATTTAGCTCAAAAAAGTTTAAAAATAAATTCTTTAAGTTTTACTTTGATTTAATTAAAAATATAAAGTTTAATTTGGCAGTAATTGTGTTTCTTTTTTCACATCCACAATTCCATCTTTTTAATTTTTATTACTCAAAACACAATTTTTAAATAAAAAATAGAAATGTTACCTACGTACCCAACTAAAGCGAAATATAACAAAACAAACCGATAGTAACAATTTCGTAACAGCAAACATTTTAAAATGTAAATATATTTTTTAAGAAGCAGATCAAATAGTGCTCTCGTAGTAAACCAACTGTGAATCTCACATTCGTTTGTTTTATTTAATATTTTTATTAAAATGTTATGGAAAACCAGTGCTAATGATTATTACTCATTAATGCAATTCTAGTAAGTGTAAAATAAATTATCAAAAAAAACAACACATTGAAGTAGTTAAAATATCTTTTTGTGTTTAACCTTTTCAAATTTTTTGCAAAAAAATGTATCTTTTCTGTTGTTTCATTTAAATATCACAATATACTCTCAGAATGTTTTTTTTTACTTATAAGAAACCTAGAATATAGTCGGAACACTAAAAATAAGAAACCAGCGTATTACTCTGAATAAGATTAGAGCGCCTTCATAAGGTACGAGTAACATGCTTGGACGGTTTGATGCTTGTATTAAAGTAGTGGCTTATCAGTGCACATCACAGTCTTCAATCCTCACTTTAGTGAAACAAACGTTATTATACCTATTTCACTTAGTCAGATAGGTACTATATGGTAATGTAGAGGTGTGCGAAGCTTCGAAATTTCGAACCGAACCCGAACTCGAACCGAACCTTCGGTTCGAAAATATGTTCGCAGTAGCGTTGATGAAGTAGTTCGAAGTTCGAAATATGTAATTCTTCAAAATAGTTCGAACTTCGTTGCTCAAAAATACTTCGAAATTTAACTTTACATGTATTGAATGTTGCCAAAGGTAGCGATGTTGCGGCCGCTTTAACTCGGTAGCGGTGCTTTAAACTCGTTATTGGTCTCATTGAGTCGATAGCGTAATTTCAGGAGATTTCACTTATGCATATTTTTGACAGCAGGTGGGACACATCGAGGCACAACGGAGCCATTTAGCAATCACAGAGTTATTTTTCTTATATATCCTAGCCTCCTAACACCTTTTTCAGTAACATTATGATGGCAGTGTTTGAAGGCGATCGGTAACGTAAATTTTCAGAATTTGAGGATAATTGCAGATTGCCCTTGGAAAACACTGGCTTCAACATGCTTTATTTCACAGAGAGCCAAAACAATTAAATGTTCACAATCAGGACACAGTTCAAACTTGTAAGTGGTTACTTTTAACTGACTTAAAAAAAAAAGAGGAGGTTCTCAATTCGACTGTTTTTTTTTCTTCTTTTTAATGTGTTACCTCAGAACTTTTTGTAGGTGAACCGATTTTGATGATTCTTTTTTTAGTGCTGGTGCTTCTCATGTGGTCCCATATAAATTTGATAAAGATCTGACCAGTAGTTTTTGAGTTATCCGTAATGAACTCGGTTTCCCATTATTTTTTTTATTTTTTTTTTTATTGTTATATACCTATCATGCTCACTTTGAACCCTCTTAATCTGTTTGCTAAAACTGCCTAGTCAATGCCAAACAACATATTTATAATTGAGCTTATCTGTAGATCTAGAAATGTAAAAAAGTTAAATATTTTTTGTTTTTGGTTTTGATTTAACGTTGACCCGTTTCCACAAAGATCAGCACTGGAAGGCATTTTCACCCAGTCAACCTGCAAATTTCTTGAACCCTTCCTTTTTGTAAAAAGAGTGGGAATCTTTTACATATAAAATATTGTATGTTACAATATTGTAAATTTTGTATTTAAGGAAATGATATATGAACACTGAAGAAATTTGGGTAGTTCGATGTTCGATTTTGAATTTCTAGGGAGTTCGAAGTTCGACTGTGAACCTTAGACATATTATTTCAGAGGTTCGAAGTTCGAGATAACATATTTGCTTGGGTTCGTTCATAGTTCGGTTCGAACAAAACATGGGTTCGCACACCTCTAGGTAATAGTATTTTTAAAGTCTTATCAAAATAACTTTTGCACAGTAATAAGCCTCAGAACGTTCTCAACCTAGAATTAACAAAGCCTTAATATCGGATATATGTGTGTATGTGCGCGAAACTGTGTGCGTGCGTGCATGGCTCTGCGTTTGTGCGGGCATGTATGTGTGTATTTGGGTGTGTGCGAGCGTGTATTTGTAGGCACAATATATCTCAAAAATTTTGGGCTAATAACCTTGTCTTAGGTACGTATATACAATCTGCGAGAATATAACTGATTATAAGATCAGACGAATCAGATGCATTTCTAGATGCTTTTTTGTTTTTCCCAAAATCAGAAAAAGTCGCTGTTTCGTTAAGTAAATATTTTTTGTATGAAGATTTATGTCATTGGCTTAAAAGATCAGGTTTAATCTCTTTTGTAAACCCATTTATTTTTTTCCTAAACCCACTTATTTTTACAGGGTGACCGTTTTTTTTCTTCACTTTTACCTATATTTGTTTTTGATCAAGTTTCAAGACGAAAAGTGTTTTCAAATAGACTTATGAAATGCGAAACGTACTTGTAATTCATTTTCCCCTAAACTCAAACAATTCAGAATGCCGCCAGTGTCTACAGAATGGTTTTGTAAACATAAAACTAGAAATCTTTAGGCTAATGGCTTTAGTCTATACAATACCTGTTAACGTAAAACAAAGTGGTTAGAAAAGTAGCAAGATCAATTACCTTAAATGTGCTTTTTTGCTTTTTTTTCTATTGAAAAACTGAAATTGTATCTATACCTACTTCTTTACTGGTTAAATAAAATAATGATGGTATTATCATAATTTATATTAAATGTAGACAAGGTTTGAAACATCAGATGGGGGAAGAAGGAGAGTAAATGTTGGTACGTCAAAATCTGCACTTGATAACATTTGGAAAGCATAATATGTCAACATTTCGACGAAAACTATTAACTAAATAATGTAAAATAATATATGTTTAAATCTCATAACTTATAATATCGACATAATTCTATTCCATAATGATAATAATAATAATTTGTATATAATTTAAAAAAAGTATGACTCATCTTGTCAGTTTTCGCAAAACTTATTTGAAAACAGCGGCAGTTTTTGAAAAACTTCTATCATTACCGATTAGTCAATTAAAAAATTAAAAAGTGCTCTACAACGGCCTTAAGAAGTGTCAAATGTATAGTCTCTTGTTATGTTTCCCTAAAGTCAAGTAATTTGAAACGGCGGCCTGTTTGTTTATGTAAAAGGCTCTAGCTAATGACTCCATTTCCGATAATGTAATATATGTAATACATGGTTTGCTCTAAAATAACTCAAAACACTACATAATTTGTAAATTTTGGCATTATCTACTCATTTTTAAATAATGACCTTTTATCAAAAAATATGTTAAATACAGCATTTTTCATCCTCTGATGACGATAACTTTGTTAGTGAAACGATCGTCAGGTTATTAAAGAATGTGTTTTAGGTTCCCCAAGTGTACTTATAAAATTAAAAAGTGCTCTACAACGGCCTTAAGAAGTGTCAAATGTATAGTCTCTTGTTATGTTTCCCTAAAGTCAAGTAATTTGAAACGGCGGCCTGTTTGTTTATGTAAAAGGCTCTAGCTAATGACTCCATTTCCGATAAATGTAATATATGTAATACATGGTTTGCTCCAAAATATCTCAAAACACTACATAATTTGTAAATTTTAGCATTATCTACTCATTTTAAAATAATGACCTTTTATCAAAAAATATGTTAAATACAGCATTTTTCATCCTCTGATGACGATAACTTTGTTAGTGAAACGATCGTCAGGTTATTAAAGAATGTGTTTTAGGTTCCCCAAGTGTACTTATAAAATTAAAAAGTGCTCTACAACGGCCTTAAGAAGTGTCAAATGTATAGTCTCTTGTTATGTTTCCCTAAAGTCAAGTAATTTGAAACGGCGGCCTGTTTGTTTATGTAAAAGGCTGTAGCTAATGACTCCATTTCCGATAAATGTAATATATGTAATACATGGTTTGCTCTAAAATAACTCAAAACAATACATAATTTGTAAATTTTGGCATTATCTACTCATTTTAAAATAATGACCTTTTATCAAAAAATATGTTAAATACAGCATTTTTCATCCTCTGATGACGATAACTTTGTTAGTGAAACGATCGTCAGGTTATTAAAGAATGTGTTTTAGGTTCCCCAAGTGTACTTATCAGTGATGATCACAGATTCTAATCTTCACTTAGGAAAAAAATATGTTATTAGTTAATACAAATTTGCACGCCACTCTTTGGAAATCTGTTGTAAAATAAACATTTAATTATACTAAATAGGTTCCAGTTATAATTATAAAATTTTCAATAAGATGACGTCACAATATAATGTGCTGCAATACGGATTTTTTTAAAAGAATTGTTTAATAAATATGTTAACACCTGTTAAAGAATGTAAGATACCCTGCCATAGTTGTTACTGTTTTAATTTATAGTTTACTTTTATGTCGACGATACTAAAAGAGACGACGCAAAGGTTACGTTTATATCTATATATTTACTTTCAAATGTTCATTTTTATTAGAAAAAAGTATTTTTCCTTTTTACCAAATAACGTATTATAAAAACTATAACGAAATTAAGGGTTGGAAACTAGAAATGTATGAACGAATGTTCTATGTAAATATAGGTCAAATAATAGCCTTCTGTAAAAAAAAATTAAAATTAGTTACATCAGGCATTAACGTCGATGATAATTATTAATTTGTTACCAGAGCATGTTTTTATGTTGACAAATAAGTACGTTAACCTTTAAACCGATGCTGCCTAAAACTACTTTAATAAAAAATAAAATCAATATCATTTTCAAGGTAAAATTATTGCGGAGTTCTTCCTGGTAGTAAACATTAAATAGAAATCCGGTTATAAACCACTTGTTTGCGAACAACCACAACTGTGGGTCATAACACTGTTGCCAGATATTGGGCTACATAGCGTGCGGGTTACATAAAAGTGGTGTATCTTCTTTCGGTGTATATAGTTGACTATCAACGCGCCCTCTTCAGTTGAGTCGTTTGAATCAGCGGGTGTATGTTGCAGGTGTAAATAATGCTTTATGAGGCCCAAGGAAAAAGTAGCTGGCTGTCTTGTACACATGTTTTTATATAAGTAGACACAGTCTAAAGGTCGAACGCTGTTTAGCCCGCAAGTGGGATAAACAACGTTTTTCCGGGCTTCACAATGACTGTTTATACCTTCATTGGGCTACATAATAACCGTTTATACGTCTATATATATATATATATATATATATATATATATATATATATATATATATATATATATATATATATATATATATATATATATATATATATATATATATATATATATATATATATATATATATATATATATATATATATATATATATATATATATATATATATATATATATATATATATATATATATATATATATATATATATAGTGTGCCCGAAATTGGTGAAGCATGTATTGCGATCTCCGAAACTGTTAGAGACAGGAAAGCGGTTAAATGGGGAAAGTTTTAGACAATTCTGTTTGTAATTGAATGCCGTTTAGTTTACGATTTTATCTCTTTTGGTTTTTACGATATTTGAAAAAAACTAAAACGACGCATTTGCGAAAATACCCTGTATTTTCTTTGTTTACGAAAATTTCTGAAATATGTAAAAACTTTCTCATAGCAACTTTTTACGTAGGAAACGTCTGTGTAGTCAGATTTCATTTCCAACGTTTCGTAAGTTTGGAACCATCATTAACTTTGTTTTTTCATATCGGCGCCATATTTGAATTTCACGGTTTTGAGGAGCCCCTGTTTTGCCTTTACAAATATGTATCACACTTAGTGAAAAAATTTAGGTTGAGTTGAAAAACGAAAAAATATGATTTTGTTACGAATTTGGCAACATCGCACGAAGAAACACTTACACTTAAGGTGATTCTACTTCATTTAATCTCTTAACTACAATGAATAACAACATATCCTTATAAGTAATAGTTTTTCCTATGTGAAAATCTTTTTAAAACATAGAAATTACCCTTTTTGAAATTTTAACACAAAAAAGAAAGGAAAAAACAATAATGTGTCAAATGACATAATAATTACCAAAATTAAATGTCTAATTAACGTTAAAAATGCGACCCATTTGCTTCCATACATTTCTCACATCTTTTTTATAACCGATTTGGTAAAACGGTTAACATTGGACAGAACATTCCGCGTACGCTGTTTGAGGACTTCTCTGCTTTCTGGGAGATCAAATTCATAGATTTCGTTTTTAACATGTCCCCACAAATTAAAGTCTAATGAAGTGAGGTCGGGAGACCTCGCTGGTCACCGCCACTGTTTGATAACATTCTTTCGCCAAATGTCTGAGATAAAAAAATTGTACTTCCTGGAATTATGGGCGGGGCAACCGTCATGTTGAAACCATACATTACGGAACTCATTATCTGGGAGAACTTCCATAATTGCTGGTACTATTTCATTTTGCAACATTGTAAGGTATCTGTGTCCTGTCAATGTTTGATCATAAATCAAGGGCTGAATTAGTTGATTTCCTATTAAAATAAAATAGTTTAATTTGTTCTTATGATAGGAATATTAAAATTATTCAAAGTATAGAAGAAGAATTATTTTTCCGAATAAAGCGAAAAATATCTCACCATACATTCCACACCAAACATTAAAGCCAAATCGAACTTGCAATCTATGCTGCTCCCGTAGCTGAGGGTTTTCGGTAGGCCAATATGACGATTATGCTTGTTGAATATTCCACAATTTGTAACATAAGTTTCGTCCGTCCATACAATGTTATTTTCAAAGTTCAAATTATCTTGACTTTTTCCCTGGTACCAATTGCAAAAAGTTACGCTTCTGTTAAAATCAGTTTCTCGAAGTCCTTGTACGATGGTGGGCTTATACGGACGATCATGTTGTTTTTTCAAAACGTCGTGAACTGTTGACTTAGCAATATGTAGCTCCCTGCCAGCAATCCTTGTAGAGGACATAGGATTCTCATTAAAATATTCTTGAATACTTCTGTCACGATTTTCACTATCCTTCTCATAATTCTTAGACAGAGGTTTTCCAAAAGCTCCGAATTCCAGTAAATTCATTACAAGTTTAGAGAAATACCTTTTGTTGGGTTGTCGTCTATCCGGGTAATTTTCCAAATAACTGTTGACAACTGTATCCGCATTCCTTTCATTTCTAATATATGATACTAACATATCAAACTTTTCTTCATTCGAGAAATTTTCTGCCATTCTGAACACTAGGCCCAAGTCAAGACATAAAACGCGTTTAAATAAAGACAAGCGTTCACAGTTCTGACAAGCCGTGACAGATTTAAAATTTTTCATTCATCTAAAATCCAAAGCCTACTAGAGCATTAATGTATCACGGATAAATATATTTCATCAAATTATTTACTGAACTTTTGGTTATTTCGAATATTTAAATGATTTTTGGGTCATATTGGTGTTCTGAGAAATAATAAATCAATTCGTTCATGTATTTCTCAAAAGTTATGGCTTTTTTCGACGTTATTTTCTGTTGCATGGTGCGAGTGTGATATATCATAAACAATCTTAAATGTAACACAATTGGTCGAGTTACCAGATCGTTGATAAAAAAATGTGCGAAATGTATTGAAGCAAATATGGGTTGTATTTTGAACGTTAAATTAGACATTTTATTTTGGTAATTATTATGTCATTTGACACATTATTGTTTTTTCCTTTCCTTTTTGTGTTAAAATTTCAAAAAGGGTAATTTCTGTTTTCTAAAGATTTTCACCTAGGAGAAACTATTACTTATAAGGATATGCTGTTATTAATTGTAGTTAAAAGATTAAATGCAGTAGAATCACCTTAAGTGTGAGTGTTTCTTTGTGAGACGTTGCCAAATTTGTAACAAAATCATATTTTTTTCGTTTTTCAACCCATAACCTAACTTTTTTCACTAAGTGTGATACATATTTGTAAAGCCAAAAACAGGGGCTCCTTAAAACCGTAAAAACGCAATATGGCGCCCATATGAAAAAACAAAGTTGATGATGGTTCTAAACTATCGAAACGTTGGAAATGAAATCTGACTACACAGGCGTTTCCTACGTAAAAATTTGCTATAAGAAAGTTTTTACAGATTTCAGAAATTTTCATAAATAAAGAAAATACAGGGTATTTTCGAAAATGCGTCATTTTAGTTTTTTCAAATATCGTAAAAACCAAAAGAGATAAAATCGTAAACTAAACGGCATTCAATTACAAACAGAATTGTCTAAAACTTTCCCCATGTAACCACTTTCCTATCTCTAACAGTTTCGGAGATCGCACTACATACATCACCAATTTTGGGCACACTGTATATATACATATATATATAATATATATATATATATATATATATATATATATATATATATATATATATATATATATATATATATATATATATATATATATATATATATATATATATATATATATATATATAATTTACATACTCACGATTAAATATGTTATCACAAGAATAACACAACGAAAGTCCTAACAATTCAAGTATGTACCTCCTTAGTTGCCGACGGCCGTAAGCAGGTAGTTTATATTAGCTTTTCAGATAATTTTATCAGCTCATCAAAGCTTTAGATATCGTAGTAGAAGCTATAATCATAACGAGCTATTTCCGGAAAGTAATAAATGAGACTCGAGTTTATGTTCTGACCAGGAACCGTCATCGCATTCAATGCATGCAATTTTAGTTTTGGTCATGTTTTAGTAGAAACTGGTGCTTTGAAAGTTTCAGCTTCGGTCATGTTTTCGTTCAGTCGACATTTCGGTGTGTAAGTGTAACATCGACTGCAATCATAATGCCTCTAAAGAGAAAGCGTCCTAGCTATCGAGCAAAAGCTGGAAATTATAAAAAAAAATTGAAAATGGGGCCTCAGGTAAAAGTTCAATGATTGAGTATCGTGTTGGCGATCAAACTGTGCGTGACATTGTAAAAAACAAAAACAAAATCCTGGAGTTTTCCGCTACCTCCAATAGTAAACTATAAAAACTGCGACGTATGATGAATTAGACAAGGCCATGGTTTTATGGTTTAACCAGACATAGTGACGACCTAAATCACAGTGAACAGTTACTCAGTTATTTAGAATAATAGGAAGATAGGACACTTTCCGAAAAGATGATGTTGCGCAATTTACGTGCTAACATTCGTCGAAAGGTAGTAAATGTTTCAAGGAAACAGACAAGAATACTCTTAAGTATGTACAGGCATATATGTATTTAAAATGTAATATACACGTCTTAATGTCTTTAATTAATTAAAATTTCTTTGTTCTCTATTTGTTATTTATTTCCCAAACATACACCATGTACGATTTTGTCCTGTTTTTACATGTGAAAAACGGCGATTTGCGGCTTAACCGGGAAATCGATTAATCAGAAAAGTCTTTTTACCAGCCATCCCGGAAAATCGAGATTCTACTGTATATATATATATATATATATATATATATATATATATATATATATATATATATATATATATATATATATATATATATATATATATATATATATATATATATATATATATGAGACATACTTATTTCTCAGGTTGAACCACGTCCAGAATTTATCAAAACTCGACATTTCGGCTCCTGTTTCGGAGAGCCATTTTCAAGAGGTAAAGGAAATATGTAAATACATGAACTCTAAGACCTCGATCTGCCTACTCCTTAGAGCCGTGGACAAAGGTGGGTTGGGTTGTTGTAGCTCGATTAGGGGGCCTCAATCTGCCTACTCTCCAAATCTCACCGGATATCGTCTCTAAGGTCTCAAGTGTGTTCAACCCTAGGCCTAAGAGAGATCTGGCAGTTCGTTGAAAGTCTTGTATGTACCGTTTCATCTACCTACTTCGTTATCAGTGTAACTAGTCGGGTCACAGTCAGTTAAGTCAGGGCCTTTTGTCACGGTACTTAAAGGATTAAGAGGATTGCAGGTATTTGTTGAGCCAGGTAATGGGGAAATAAAATCGTCTATTGATATTATTGTCTTTTTGTGTGTTTGTAATGAAGATATAATAGGTTTCCAAGTAAACCGAAGTCGAAGACCATCATCTCGCTTGTTTAAACGATCGGGACATTTTTCGATCTCGATCGCTTCGCGGATAATTCTGGGTTTGAAGTTGTAAACCGTGGCAATTGTTTTGGCATTGTCGAAGTCTATTATGTGTCCTGTATGAATATGATGCATGGCCAGCGCTAATCACGGGTCGGATTTTCCAACTGCGAGGGTGTGTTCATATATTCTGTTGTGGATGCGTCTATTTGTTTGCCCTACATAAGTTCGGGAACAGTCGGAACACGGAATTTCGTAAACTCTGTGGGATTCGTTTGGAATCGTATCCTTGGGAGTTTTTATCAGATTTGAGAGTTTTAGCTCTGTTGTGAATACGGTTTTGATATTATGGGTTCTAAAAATTCGGCTGATTTTGTCGGTGACTGAAAAATGTATGGTAAAAACACAGTGTCTTGTTGTGTAGACTCTGTCTGTTCTTGCTGTGGTGCAGTGGTGTGTTGTTGTGTGTTTCTAATGTTTCATAGTATATGATTGTTGTCGTATACGTTTTATAGTAATATCTGTCTTAAAAAGTTTAATTCTGCCTGTTTATTGTTGTTGTTTGTTAGTCTACGGGATCGTGTTACTAGTGTTCGAACCACGGAAATTATTTGCGATGAGTGACGGTGAGATTGGGCGTTAAGATCACGATTAGTATGGGTTGGTTTTCTGTACACAATCTAAGAAAATACTCTGACTGGGCTTTTAGTGACGCGTACATCTAAGGGAAAGAAAAAATATTTTCTATTTCCATGGTGAACTGGATTTGACTTAATTGACCGTGACCCGACTAGTTACATTGATAACGAAGCAGGTAGACGAAACGGTACATACAATACAAGACTTTCAACCAACTGCCAGATCTCTCTTAGGCCTAGGGTGGAACACACTGAGACCTTAGAGACGATATCCGGCGAGATTTGGGGAGTAGGTAGATTGAGACCCCGTAATCGAGCGACAACAACCCAACTCACCGTTGTCCACCGCTCTAAGCGGTAGGCAGATTAAGGCCTTAAATTCATGTCTTTACATATTTCCTTTATCTCATGAAAATGGCCCCACAACTGGAGCCGCAACGTTGAGTTTTAATCAATTCTAGACACGGTTCAACCCAAGAACCAAGTATGTCTCACATTAAAGACCGCGGAAATTTTACCGAACCTTTAGTTCGCCTCTACGGGGAGGAACTTTTATCTTATACCAAAATTTTCAACAAATTTCTCATCCTCAAATACCGTCTCGTTTGTGACCTCACCTTACTAAAACCCTGCCATGATCAACACGGCAATCTTTTCAACTTAAACACCACAGCAAATCACATACTATCTCTAACATTTTAAAAATAACATTCTTTGCTCTCCTTAGAAACTCCAGTCACAAGACAATACTACACCTTAACACTACCAACACACTGCTGTAGGACACGTACATAAAAATGCACACATTCAAAATACACCTTACACTTTGGGACACTCTAGACTCTAAGAAAGTAAAACAGAACGTATTACAGAACAAAAGACAGACGTACAGAAAAGAAAATTACAGCATCTTCTAGACACAAAAATCTCAAACAACTCTCATATAATGCCAATCCTACTACAGTAGTTCACAACCTTTCAAATTCCAACATAAGTGACATCACTATCAAAGTTCTATCCAAAGGTTTTAATTTTGCACCAACCCCTAAATTCACCGCAATAGAAAAGATAATTTCTCAATCAGAAGATGCTATAACACACTTACTGACTGAAGAAGCTGAAATTACGAGACAGGACATTGCCAGGATATTACATTCTGCAAAACCTCCACCTTCCAACCTTTCTTCTCACGAACGACAGTCAATCAGAGACCTAAACCGAAATACAGAAATTATAATCCCCCAGCAGACAAAGGCAACACTATAGTCATACTCGACAAAACAGACTCTATACAAAAGATGGACAATATACTAAACAGCACAGACTACAAACAAATCCCTAACGACCCTACAACTTATCTTGAAAAGAAAACCAAAACTATCATCAACAACTCCCAATTCAGTTCTGACCTCAAAAAAGAACTAATCGCCGCAACAAATCATTGTCCTGATCTCAAAAAAGAACTAATCGCCGGCGAAAAATCATATCGCATCCCTAGAAAATACGGGCTCCCGAAAATCCATAAGCCTCATATTCTCCTTCGCCATATCGTAAGTGCCCACCGTTCCAACACAAAAACTTGTAAAACATCTAGCCAAAACTCTCCAACCATTAGTAGAAAACGCTACATCCTATGTCAAAAACTGCACCCATCATTGACCTTCCTCAAAACAATACCATTTCTCAAAAATACATCCTAGTTAGCTTTGATGTAGTTTCCTTATTCACTAATATACCTCTATCTGAAACACTTGACATTCTCGAAAATAAACACAATATTTCATACGATACCCTAGCTCTTCTAGAACACTGCTCATCTAACACTTATTTCCTTTTTCAAAACAAATTTTACAAACAAGTTCAAGGTGCTTTAATGGGTCAGCACTCTTTCCTCATCCCAACTTAAATCAACCTGCTGGTTAAGATACATTGACGACATTTTCGTTGTCTGGCCACACGGTAAAGAATCTCTAGGCCCTCAAATCGAGTTCAGGATGGAAATAGAAAATATTTTTTCTTTGCCTTTCTTAGATGTATGCATCACTAAAAACCCGGTCAGAATAGTTTCTTACATTGTGTTCCAGAAAACCAACCCACACTAATTGTTATCTTAACACCATCATCCACCGCAACTAAATTCTGTGGTTCGAACACTAGCAACATGATCCCTTAGACTAACGGACAAAAACAATAAACAGACAGAATTAAAATTTTTAACAGACATAGCTATAAAACGGGTACGACAACAATCACATACTATGAACCATTAGAAACACACAACAACAAACCACTACACCACGACAAGAAGAGACACTGAGAACCAAGTATGTCTCATATTAAAAACCGTGGAAATCTTTCCGAACACACACACACACAAATATATATATATATATATATATATATATATATATATATATATATATATATATATATATATATATATATATATATATATATATATATATATATATATATATATATATATATATATATATATATATATACATACACGAGACATACTTGGTTCTCGATTGAACCGCATCCAGAATTTATGAAACTCGACGTTTCGGCTCCTGTTTTGGAGCCATTTTCAAGAGGTAAACGAAACAACACACTGAGATCTTAGAGACGATCTCCGGCGAGATTTGGGGGGCAGGCAGATTGAGGCCCCGTAATCGAGCTACGACAACCCAACCCACCTTTGTCCAATGCTCTAAGGAGTACGCAGATTGAGGCCTTACAGTGTCCTTACTTATTTCCTTTACCTCTTGAAGATGGCTCCAAAACAGGAGCCGAAACGTGGAGTTTCAATAAATTCTGGACGCGGTTCAACCCGAGAACCAAGTATGTCTCACATTAAAGACCACGTAAATCTTTCCGAACACACACACACACACACACACACAAATATATATATATATATATATATATATATATATATATATATATATATATATATATATATATATATATATATATATATATATATATATATATATATATATATATATATATATATATATGACATGCTTGGTTCTCGGGTTAAACCGCGTCCAGAATTTATTGAACTCGACGTTTCGGCTCCTGTTTTGGAGCCATTTTCAAGAGGTAAAGGAAATATGTAAGGACACTCTAAGGCCTCAATCTGCCTACTCCTTAGAGTGATGGACAAAGGTGGGTAAAGGAAATATGTAAGGACACTCTAAGGCCTCAATCTGCCTACTCCTTAGAGTGGTGGACAAATGTGGGTAAAGGAAATATGTAAGGACACTCTAAGGCCTCAATCTGCCTACTCCTTAGAGTGATGGACAAAGGTGGGTAAAGGAAATATGTAAGGACACTCTAAGGCCTCAATCTGCCTACTCCTTAGAGTGGTGGACAAAGGTAGGTGAAGGAAATATGTAAGGACACTCTAAGGCCTCAATCTGCCTACTCCTTAGAGTGGTGGATAAAGGTAGGTTGGGTTGTTGTAGCTCGATTACGGGGCCTCAATCTGCCTACTCCCCAAATCTCGCTGGAGATCGTCTGTGAGGTCTCAGTGTGTTCAACCCTAGGCCTCAGATCTCTCTGGAGGAGTAGGCAGATTGAGGCCTTAGAGTGTCCTTACATATTTCCTTTACCCACCTTTGTCCATCACTCTAAGGAGTAGGCAGATTGAGGCCTTAGAGTGTCCTTACATATTTCCTTTACCCACATTTGTCCACCACTCTAAGGAGTAGGCAGATTGAGGCCTTAGAGTGTCCTTACATATTTCCTTTACCCACCTTTGTCCATCACTCTAAGGAGTAGGCAGATTGAGGCCTTAGAGTGTCCTTACATATTTCCTTTACCTCTTGAAAATGGCTCCAAAACAGGAGCCGAAACGTCGAGTTTCAATAAATTCTGGACGCGGTTTAACCCGAGAACCAAGCATGTCTCACATTAAAGACCGCGGAAACCTTTCTGAACATATATATTATATATATATATATATATATATATATATATATATATATATATATATATATATATATATATATATATATATATATATATATATATATATATATATATATATAAAGTTTGCATGAAAGGACAAATGTATAAAGGACAGAAATATTAAAATAAAGTCAGGTAATAAAACCTGTAAGAAGCTATAGATACCCTGGAATTAAAATTGATAAGCAGTTAAACTTTAAAGAACACCTGATTAACATAAGAAAAAAATATGCCTTAATAGAGCCACACCTAAGATATATCATGGCTATTTGGACAGCTACACCAAAAACAGAACTACAGAGGCTGAAAGGACACAAAATCGAATACTAAAGATATCATATGTCTCAGCCGGTACTATCCAACAAAGCAGTGGTATAAAATGCTGAACACTTTACCTTTAACAATCTTGTAAAAATGGAGGAGTGTGATTAATAGATAACATGGTGAATAAGAACGAAAAAACAAACATTAAAGTAAGAAAAAGTAGTGAAGGGCATTTATACTCAACTAGACAACAGGGAGACCCATATTCAGTAGCATCAAGAACAAACATAAAACTCAACAGTGTAATTACTAGAAGTACAAGATCATATGACACAATTCCTGAAGAACTAAGGACCATACAACAACCAGAAAAATTCGCAAGGGGTATTAAAGGACATTTGTTAAGTGTAAAAAATGACACATAAGTAGTTAAAAAATTAAACAAAGGGGAAATTATTTGTTTAGGTTATCTGTATGTAAAATACTATTTGAGACTACTTAGTGTTAGTATATTCTTGTAATGATCACAAACCTCAGGAAAATTTCATATATTGTAGAACTTGTTACCAGTACAAAGTACCGAGTTCATAAAGTTTATTAAAAAAAAACTATTAGATTTGTTTTATATCATGCATCTAAGTAAATATTGCACCATATGGTAATATACTTATTTAGGTGTGTTATCAATCTATGACATTGTTAGATAAAATATGCAAAAGGAATTTAAACGTTTTCTTGCTTTCTCTTCTAATAAAGCTGAAAAATCATTGTCATAGAAAATAGAGTTTCAGTGACCTAGGTGCCAATAGATTTTCCAAAATATAAGGAGGAAGTGGGAATGATTACTTATATTATGCTTCTGTACAAAATAAAAACAATCTATGACTAATGTTTCTAGTATCATAGAAACAATATTTATTATATATTACATCACTCGATTCTCATATAGAATCGTACACATAAAAAATTGTCCTAACAAATATTAAATAGAGCACAGTGATTTATCTACATATTGAAATCTTGACAAAGTCAGTATCTACATGTGTATGACTTATAATACAAGCTACCTCGTCACACGAGGGATTAAAAATTGACAGCACCCCCCAAAAATAAGTATGTGCCACATTATACCTCCACTATTAAAATATACCAGACGCAGAAGCTAAAATTTAATAATTGGTCCACACTCAATATATACACAAAACCTTAATCAAAAGCAACTATTTTGGCACTACAGAATCTTTTACACTTGATGAATTTTTTAATAAATTTATATACTATAGGTCTTTTATATTGATCTTTTTTCCACTTAAAAAATCTCCTCATACAAGATTTATATAACCAAAGAGGCTTTAACTGTAAATATAAATATGTAATTAGTTTCCTACAAACAGCTTAAAGAATGGAGAGTTTAAATAATCCTACAGGTATAAATTTTTAAACTCTTTTGTAGAAGGAACACAGGAATAGTCAAGTTCACAATTTACTTAACTGATTTAACAATTGGATAAAAAAAAAACTCCGACTGTGTATAAAGCAAACTAAAACGATGAAAACTGGATAAAATAGAAAAAAGTGCGTTATGGAAGTGATTTTTCATATAAATGTTTTTAATAGCAATACCGGTATAGCCTATGTAGTAGAAACAATGTACTATATTTCTTCAAAATTACTTATTGTTTGAAAATGTACAAAAATTTTCCGAAAATAAACTTAAATGTTGGTTTCCTAGCCAACAAACCTTACGTTAATAGCAAATTAAGTTATTGAAATTTGAAGGATATAATGAAAATTCACTATCAAAACGCACTTACTGCGTCCACATTTTTTTCTTACAAACATGCATCATAGTTCGATAAAAAATGCAAAAATGCATTAACGAATTTGTACTACGAAAATTAGCTAAAAATTATAGACCGTTAAACCATAAACTTAACTAAACCTACAGCGAAAGCATCAACTAAACCGACAGCCAAAGCATCACAGAATAAAGGGTCTATTTGAAATGAATTTTCTGTAAATATTTTAGTAAAATGAAGGGCAATGACGGTTGAAACTGAAACTTAAGGGTTCGCCAGAACACTCTTCTTGCAACATTTTCTTTTTACAATCTGTATTTCACGTTCTATGCCTAAACATTGCCAATTTTGACGTTTCAAATCGCGACATTGACGTTTTAAGGAAAACTCCAATTTTTTTTCTTTAACTGTCCATAACTCAAAGACCTAAATTTTGGTACTTGGTTCACTTTTTATAATACAAACACGCGTACCAAATTTGGTTGCCCTTACTTTGTTATTTCCGGAGATATAATGTCTTTTAGAAAGAAAACACAAAATTTTCCGGGAAAACCTGGGCCGATTTTCCTGATTAACGAACTTATCTAAGCCACTTGCAAAAGGAAGATATTCACCATATTTGATCAAGATAGGCCCATTATTTTTTGAGTTAATGGTGTGATACATACATACATACATACATACATACATATATATATATATATATATATATATATATATATATATATATATATATATATATATGCGAATATATATATATATATATATATATATATATATATATATATATATATATATATATATATATATATATATAAATTCAAACTGAGCCCGGATATGTTCTAGGGGGCCTAATTAGCGCTCATTTGAAGAATATTTTTTTAAATTCAAAAGTCGGGATCTCCTCATTAGTGATTTTTTTTTTAAAGAAAATTCACTAAAAGTGTGGTACTCAATTTTCATAAAAATATTCTTAATAGCAAATATTTTTTTTAAGGAAAGCAGGCAAATTGGGTTACCAGTATAACCTATATAGTTTCCCGGAAAATTTTGTGTTTTCTTTAGAAAAAAATTCATATCTCCGGAAATAACAAAGTAAGGGCAACCAAATTTGGCGCATCTTTTTATATCGCTATATGTAAATTACCTATTAAAATTTAGCGCTGTAGGTCAAAAGACAAAAAAAGTTATGGGCATTTAAAGAAAAATAAATTGGAGTTTTCCTCAAAACGTCAAAGTGACAATTTAAAACGTCAAAATTCGCAACATTGAGGCAAAGAACTTGAATCTAATACGGGCTATGGAAATCCAATGTCTCAAGAAGGATGTTTTACAAACTCTGAAGTCTTAGTTTCAACTGTCATTGTCCTTTATTTTACTAAAATGTTTCCAGAAAATTCATTTCAAATAGACCCTTTCTCTGATGCTTGACAGTAGTCTTGGCTATAGAGTTTATCGTTTAATGGTATATAATTTTTGTCGAATTTTCGTAAAAAATCAATAAAGCTCAATATATCCGTTATTCTACAAGATATGAAAAAAAAATTGTATACATTAATTATAGGGTGTCTTGAACTACAACTTAAAAAAATATTTCTACAATCACAGTGTGGGCCATAAGTCGTTGGTGATACAAAAAATTATTTTTTTAAGTCGAAAACGCCATGTTTTTGCATTTTCCATCGAAATATAATGCATGTTTGTAAGTAAAGAAATTATGGACGCAGCAAGTGCGTTATGGCAGCGAATTTTGATTAAATGCTTCATATTGCTATTAACCTATAAGGCTATTAGTGAATTATTAGTGAATTTTCTTTAAAAAAAAATTCACTAATGATGAGATCCCGACTTTTGAATTTTGAAACTTTTTTTTTCAAATGAGCGCTAATTATGCCCCCCAGAACACATATCCGGGGTCAGTTTGAATTTTTATATGTTGTGAACTCTGTACCAAAATTTAGGTCTCTAGCTTTAAAAACAAACAAGAACGTGAAACAAATATCGTTTGTGAAAAGAAAATGTTGCAAGAAGAGTGTTCTGCAAACCCTTAAGATTCAGATTCAACCGTCACTGCCCTTCACATTACTAAAATATTTACAGAATATTCATTTCAAATAGACCCTTTCTCTGATGCTTTGACTGTCAGTTTAGTTAAGTTGATGCTTTCGCTGTAGGTTTATCATCATGTGTAAGCCACCTCAAAAGAGAAAAAAGTTATAGGCATTTAAATAAAAATTAATTGGGGTTTTCCTCAAAACGTCAAAGTTGCAATTTAAAACGTCAAAACTGGCAACATTTAGGCAAATAACTTGAATCTAATACCGGCTATGGAAAGAAAATGTCTCAAGAAGAATGTTTTACAAACCCTGAAGTCTTAGTTTCAATCGTCATTGTCCTTCATTTTACTAAAGTATTTCCAGAAAATTCATTTCAAATAGACGCTTCCTCTGATGCTTGGCAGTAGCCTTAACTATAGAGTTTATCATTTAATGGTATATAATTTTTGTCGAATTTTCGTAAAAAATCAATAAAGCTCAATATATCCGTTATTATACAAGATATGAAAAAAAATAATTTGTATGCAGTAACTATAGGGTGTCTTGAGCTACATCTTAACGAAATATTTCTACAATCACAGGATGGTCCAAAGTCGTTGGTGATACAAATTCTCTTTTTTTAAATCAAACACGTCTTATGTTATGGCATTTTCCATCAAAATATAATGCATGTTTGTAAGAGAAGAAATTCTGGACGCAGCAAGTGCGTTATGGTAGCAAATTTTGATCAAATGCTTCATATTTGAATAGCTCAATTTGCAATTAACCTACAAGGTTGACCAAGAAACAAGTTTTTTCGGGAACACTTTAAGTTTACTTTCAGAAATTTTCGTACATTTTCAAACAATAAAGTTATTTTGATGAAACATGGCACATTATTTTTACTATATAGGTTATATTGGTAACCAAATTTGATGGCTGTTTTATTAAAAAAACACACATATTTGCTATTAAAAACATTTTAATGAAAATTCACTACTATAATGCACTTGCTGCGTCCAAACTTTTTTCTTTTAGCTTAGAGATCTAAATTTTAGCATATAGCGCACATTTTAATATTATAAACTAGACTACCAAATTTGGTTGCCATAGCTTTGTCATTTCTGGAGATAAAAAATTTTTCGAAAGAAAATCTACAATTTTCCAATTTTCAATATATGGTTGGACTTGTCACTATCACGTTAGGTATTTGAAAAACTTCATTGTACTAGTTTGGTCTATAACC
The DNA here is from genome assembly GCA_964006375.1 of Tillus elongatus. Lineage (NCBI taxonomy): Eukaryota > Metazoa > Arthropoda > Insecta > Coleoptera > Cleridae > Tillus > Tillus elongatus. The sequence continues at coordinate 64,967,839 of OZ023268.1, forward strand.
TTTTTCCAAAAGTCATTGTGTTCACTTATACGGATGAAAGTGCCAACATGAATTTTTTTTTGATCAACTAAGACGGTGTATAATCCACAGTCGTGATCTCCCAATGAGTGAATTTTTTCAAATGATAACATAGAGCCTTGGTTGTTCAGTGGTAAGATGTGCCTCTGAACCGAAGGATACTGGGTTCGACCCCCGGGTTCTCCTTTCACTTTTTCAGTGCATAATACTGTAAAATTAAGATCACCCGAGGTTGTGGCATTGAATTTGAGCAAGTTGAATGTCTGCATGTTCCGTCCTTTGGTAAATCCGTCGGTCCCGTGTCCATGCGATGTTGGTCACGTTAAGGATCCCTACCCTTCTTACAGAAAAGCAGGGGTTCAGCAAAATTTACAGGATAGTGGGGTGAAACTGCTCCCTGGAGTCGGTGATTGGCCATAGTCGCGGAAATAGACCGACATTAAAGAAATAAAAACACAGACACACACATAAGTGATAACATGCAGTCAGAGGCATAAGACATTTCTGTACAGTTGAAAGAAGCAAGTTTGTTACAACACGTTTGCATGTTATCAATTAATAATATTCATAAATTTTATCCTGTTTGCATTTTTTTAGTTTGCTTTTTACACACTCTGTTTTTTTTCATTTACTTCTTTTTAGTCTTATTTGTATTGTATTACCTATATGTATTTCTTTTTAATCTACACATTCATTATTATATTCCATGACACTTCATCCTATGCCACTCTCGGAATTAAGGCGGTCTAACGGATGTTGAGTGTTTCAAAAATTCCATATACGTGTGAAAAACATAACCTTGTCTTTGCTACTGAGCAGTCATATAAAAACAACACCAAACATAACAGCTTTTTACATTATTATTTCTAAACAATACTATTCATTGTCATTAACAAGGTTTTTCGGTGTAAGTTTCATAAATAATAAAAATCAGATGCAGCAAGTGCGAAGTGTGGTAGCGAATTTTCATAAAATACACAGATACACAATTATACAAGTTAACTGACAGTTGTCTAAAATTTGGTCACTTATGTTGCCTAGAACACACAGTTTTCAGTCATTTTAGATTTGTGAAGTTTACGTCAACTGGACAGTCAGCTAACAATTGTCTGTCTACCACCAACATATCAACAGGTATATCGATCACATACAATATATATATATATATATATATATATATATATATATATATATATATATATATATATATATATATATATATATATATATATATATTGTATTGCCACCATCTTTCTCTTACGCAGGTTTTGCACACATACATTATTCTACACATTGCAAGCATTGGGCATCAGTGTACGTTCTAAAGCTAGGTTTATACACGCGAATTGCGAAACTAATTCCTATTAGTCCATTTTAAATATTATTATTACATCATTTCAAATAAACCAGTACGTATATTTTCGCTGTGATTTCGAAACTCACTTGTCTCAATTAGCTTTAGTTGTATATCCATGAAATTGACTTACACTTTAACAAAAATTAGAGTCGTTTCAAGTTAATAAAGTAAATAATGTATGTAAGCTTATGATTAAAGTGGTTGTGGCCAAAAAATAAATAAACAACAGGCTATACTTGTATAAAATACTCTCAATAATTATATGACATTCTTATCCTTTATCAGTGAGTAAACTAGTGATATGCTAACTAACTCCACGATACAAAGAAAAAAGAGAAGGAATAGAGGTTGTGAAGAATATTAGAAATAAAAAGAGCCCAGGGATAGATAACATCCCATCCGAAATTGGAAGGTAGACACTAATTGAATAGATATTGACCTAAGAAGTCATGCCATAGCCATGCAAAGGAGACATGAAATTTTGAAAAAGCCAAAGAGGCGTTGCATTGTTGTGTGCCATGGGAAAGATTTTAGTAACCATAATCAACAGAACAATTAACCCTTTCCGTACCATAGCAGTATATATACAGCAAACCCTGAATGGGCCATCAGGACCGCTGCCGTAAGTATACGTTCAGTGTTGTACAGTATTTTTAGACCACTGACGTTTATATGTGACAGTTATTAAATTTAGCTCCCTTAGTACGACCAGAGCCGCATAAATGTGTAATTTCGTATTGTGTTCGAGGGCCCAATGTCGAAGTAATATGACACCTAAGACAGGATCACCTAGCCTCCTACCGTATAAATACGACACTTTTCTCGACGTCATAGGGGGGAGGGGAGTCAGGAAAAGTGGGGATGTGGCGTCTATGGAGCGTCCACGCTCGAGTACGAGTTGAGACTTGCATTTAGTGATATGTAAATTGCAGTAGAGATTAGACCGTTGTACGCTATGGATTAAGGTACGGGACCATCTACACATTTTACAAGTGGTTCTAGATGTAAAAGGAAACTTGATTACAATAAAGGGCTTTGTGGAAACAAGAACTGAATATGATAATATTTTAGCGTGCTTAGATTCCGATAAAGGGCCCTACATCGACAGCGGCAGTGAATATGAGCCTGGTCGGAATGAATGTGAGACAAGTGATGAAATGGAACCTGAACAAAATGATGACGTCGCAGCTAATGATCCAGATAATTATAATATTCAAGAACACATTGCATTACCAAAGGACCTATCGCTAAAATGGAGTAAAACAGCTTTTGTGCCCAAAATACACCCATTTGACGACTCAAATTCTGGTGCACATATCGAATCAGTCAAAGATAAATCAAATGCACTTAGCTACTTTATTTTATTCATAAATCCAGAAGTAGTCGAGCTTATTGCACAGGAAACTAATAGATATGCTTTAGAAAATAAGGAGAACACGAAACAAAAATGGAAAGAAATAACAGAGAACGAAATTTATGTATTTTTAGCTGTTATGTACTTACAGCACGTTACGGGAAAAATAACATAAAAGAACATTGGTCAACAGATGCACTTCTTCACACACCAATATTCTCACAGGTAATGCCACGAAATCGTTTCTAAGCTATACTTAGCATGTTACATTTTTCAAGCAATGCTGATCAGAAACAATTCCATAAAGTACGAAAAGTGTTCAATATAATGGTGACCCTTTTTTCCAAACATTTTTACCCATTCGCAAATCTTGTTATTGATCAGAGTTTAGTCCTCTTTAAAGGACGCCTATGGTTCAAACAGCACATCAAGTTTAAACGTCACCGTTTCGGTATCAAACTTTTCCTTTTATGTGACCGCAAAACCGGCTATGTCTTAAATATTATTGTATATACTGGGAAAACAACAGACACATAACAATTTCAAGACTTAGGTATATCCGGTTCAGTTGTGGCACATTTTATGAAGCCATATTTGGAGAAAGGCTATTCGCTGTACACTGATAATTGGTATGCGAGTCCTACTTTATCAATGTACCTACATGAACACAAAACAAACCGTGTGGTACAGTTCGTCCTAAAATAAAATGTATGCCCAATTTGACAGCCAAAGTAAACAAAGGTGAGACCATCTCAATGTCTACTGAAATCCTGCTGGCCGTTAAATGGAGAGATCGCCGTGATGTACATATGCTAACTAACAAGCACGAAGACAAAATAATCACATTAGACAAGATAGACTTTAGAACTAAGCAACAAATAAAAAACCAGCATGTATCGTGGATTATAACGCTAATATGGGTGCTGTAGATAGATCTGATATGATGTTGAGTTCTACTGAATGTGTGAAAAAAACTGTTAAATGGTATTAGAAACAATTTTTTCATATGGTGGACTTAGCCATGCTAAATGCACATGCGTTGTACCAAACACAAAATCCAGAAAAGGTACCTTTAGCAGATTTTCAGTTGAAAATCACAAGACAGCTTATTGAGCGGTGAGATTTAGTTGCTGAGAAAACTTTTGCTTATATTGATTTCTTTATCTAATATCAGGTACAATACCGCAGAGCCTAACCAAAATAAAATAAAACCTACGTCCAAAAACCCTGAGAGGCTTACGGGTAGACATTTTTCTGCTCCGGTACCCAATAATAAGGTTCGAAGATGTACCGTTTGCAGCCAAACCAAACTTGTGTGAAGTGTTCCATACAAAGCAAACATTTTAAATATATTTTGTTACATAATAAAAAAACCTCTAATATGATACTATTATAAATAAATACATTTTTATGCATGTTTTCAATTTTTTTACACCCGACGTATATATTTGGCATTGGTCCTGGTGGCTTGCAATAAAGTCCGGTCCTGGCATGCATGCATCGTCATTTCAGGTATGGTATGGAAAAGGTTAAACATATGGTAGAAAAAAAAATGGGAGAACAGGCAGGATTCAGGAGGGGAAAGTCATGCATAGACCAAATAGCTAGTTAGAAGAAACAGTAAAAAAGACTCCAAACTAGTATTTATATTTATACACTATACCAGAGCCTTTGACGTATCCAACAGGACAAGCTCTGGAAAATATTAGAATAGTTATGAATGCTCCTTAAAATAATAAGATTGATAAAAATGAAAAATTATGTATAGACACCTTCTGACAAATACTTCACACAGTACTTTTGACAGGATAAATAAGAGCAGAAAAGAGACTACAACAAGGCTGCGTATTGTCACCAGTGCTGTTGGACTATACAATGAAGAACTATATACAAATTAGAAATTAATAGACCTAGAATATACAGATAACATTTACTTAGTAACTAACACCACTAAGATATAAAGAACATAATCGAGAAACTTAGTAAAGAATCTGAGAAGATAGATTTCTATATAAACATGAATAAAACAAAAACGTTGACCATATCTATGGAAACACAAGAAACCATTAATTTAAACTGAAAGGAATCCCAGTATGTCAAAAAACTGTTATCTAGGAAGCATACTGAACGAAAAGGGGAGCACAGAAGCAGACTTAGAGCAGAGAATAAGAAAATCAAAACGAACATTTGGCATGCTAAGTGCGGAAATCAGGACAAATAATTAAAAAAAAGAGTGTTCAATAGCAACATAAAACCAGTGTTGATCTATGGATGCAAGACTTACGACACTGCCCAAAAAGATAAATACAGAAACTACAAACATTTGTCAACAGATAACAGAAAAAAATACTGTCAGTCTACTGGCCTGATAAAATAGCAAACACAACTAGGGAAGCGAATGAACCATCTGAAATCCAGAGAAAAAATAAGGCTGCTGGACACATTCCAATAAAAGAAAATGAAGAGATTACCAAAAAGACGATTAGATGGACCAGAAAAAACAAGGAACGCAAAGCAGCACATGGAAAATAATATCAAATGAATAACTAAAGAAGAGTGGTAAAACCTTGAGCGATATAAGCAGACTGGCAAGGGTAAAGTAGAATGGAGAAGATTTGTAAACGCCCTATGCTCAGAGATATTACTGAAAACCAGGGAAGAAAATGGGGCTGGATAAGACACACTAAGAACAGGAGACAAAAACACTACCAAAATAAGGGAGTCAACATAAATTTTTCTGTCAAGTATAACTAACGATGCTGTTCAAGATTCGGTTTGATGACATTCATTTAAATTATAGTAAAACTAAAACAGAAGTTAAATACTTAAATGTTTAAATTTTTTAAAAAGGTGTAAAACAACAAGTAACACCATCATTTTTGACTTTTCCAACTTAATAGAGATTATGAGGAAACAAAATGAATAGCTAATGCTACCTACAAAAGTAATAATTGGATAAATAACAGACTTATTTCATTAATAAAGGAAAAATAAAAATTATATGCGAGACCAAAAAAATAATAATATGCAAGTAATACAAATATAGCAGAAGCGTTTAAAAAATAAAAAATAGCTGCTGTGGCAGTGGTTCCGACCGCAGTGTTTCCGACCGCAGTGTTTCTGCCAACACTACTCTGTGTTTCTGCGTTAATACTCTTGACAGTTAAAAGTTACGTTATGCGACAGAGTTACGTTATGCGACAGCCAGCTGTCAAGAACTACGGCAACTATAAGAGACACTAGGCGATCTCTTTCTCTCTCTCTTCTCTACCAACCGCTACAGTGAACACACGTCCTCCACGCTCGGTCGGTTATCTGCTATGTTCTCGTGTACTGTTGTAATTGTTATTATATCGTAAAGTTTATTATAGTTAAATGTATCATAAAGTTTAACCCAGTGAAGTAATAAAGTTATATTAAATGTTTACGTATGGATTTAATATCAACAAGTGCAATTAACATCCATATTGGTGACCCCGTACCGTAAACCGAAGATGCCGAGCCTGATGTTCCAGCCGACGTCGCCTAACTTCCACGCACGTGCTCGTGCCTACAGGATACGAATATCTAAATAGGTCAGTCCTTTCTAATTTCAAAATTATCTGATTTTTTTCACAATGGCCGAAGATTCTTCAAGCAGCAATATCATGGCAAGGGTTGCAATAAAACTACCTCCTATATGGAGACGTAACGTGAAAATCTGGCAAATGCAGGTTGACGCTCAGTTCGATATATCGCAGATCAGTTCTGAAAAGACAAAATTCAGTCATGTACTCGCTATACTCGAACCTGATGTCGCAGCGTCAATTTCAGATTTTTTAACCCAACCATTATCATCAACCCCATATTCAGATCTAATGAAACGTCTTTTATTAGAATTTGAAGAGTCCGAAAGTCGCAAAATAAATAAACTTTTAACAGAATTAGAATTAGGCGACAGAAAACCATCGCAACTTTTACGCGAAATGAAGTTTTTAGCCGGTAGTCAGATTAAAGAGGATTTCCTTAAAACTTTATTTCTACAACGTTTACCAGTCAACGTTCGTTCAATTTTGGCTTCGAGCAACGATTCTCTAGAAAATCTGTCAGTTATAGCAGACAAAATCGTGGAATATTCCGGAGATAAATACAACGTGGCTGAAATTCAGTCACGCAAGCCCGACAAGCTAGCCAAGTTAGAAGCGCAGTTAGAGAAGCTAACAGCATTAGTCAACGAATTGCGAACGCGTTCCCGATCTACCTCCCGAGAAAGACCCAAGCTTTCTCGAAATTCCATAACCACAAATTCCTCAACCTCTACGTGTTGGTATCATGAACGATTTGGCAGCAAGGCCAAACGTTGCATCCAACCTTGGGATTTTAAAGCAAAACGTGTCGGAAAACTAATAAGGCACTCCCTCCACGCGGCAGGAGACGAGAGCCACCTAACACGCCGCCTTTTTATTTTTGATAGACACTCCAATTTGAAATTTCTAATCGACTCTGGAGCGGATATTTCAGTTATTCCACCCACTCACGACCAACGGAAATTTCAATCGAAACGTACCTTGTATGCTGCAAACGGGACCCCTATTCATACCTATGGCGAACAACTATTAGATTTGGATCTAGGTTTACGCCGTAGGTTCTGCTGGCCCTTCACACTTGCCAATATCAAGTAACCAATTATAGGCGCTGATTTTCTAGCAGAGTTTGCTTTACTTGTGGATATGAAACATAGACATTTAATCGATACAAAGACAAACCTCTCTAAGGCCGGTGCTAACCCACCACCAGGAATTAATTCTAAAATTCATCTCGTAGACCCGACACACCAGTACTTCAAATTGCTACAACAATATCCTGACCTTTTTAAGGAAACTTCTTCTAGCAACCTTCCAGAGGTTGAGTTCTTCCATACTATAAGTACGGAAGAACCACCTGTCACTGCAAAAGCTAGAAGATTGCCCCCGGAAAAGCTAGCTCAAGCAAAGCTAGAATTCCAGCACATGATAAACTTGGGAATTCGTAGACCCACTAAAAGTCCATGGTCAAGCCCCCTCCACATGGTGCAAAAAGGGATGGCTCATGGAGACCATGTGGGGATTACCGAGCACTAAACGCTAAAACAATCCCAGACAAATATCCCATTCCAAATTTGCAGGATTTTAATGCAGTTAGAAGGCAAACGTATTTTTTCAAAATTGGATATCATTCGCGCTTTCCATCACATCCCAGTAGCACCTCAAGATATTCCCAAAACAGCAGTCATAACTCCATTTGGGTTATTCGAATTTGTTAAAACCCCATTTGGCCTTCGTAATTCAGCACAAACATTTCAAACATATTTACATTCAATTTTAAGACATCTTGACTTTGCCTACTCCTATCTTGATATTCTCGTTGCATCAGCCTCTGAAAAAGAACATCAAGGGTATCTAGCAAAACTTTTTCAGACACTTCAAGACAACGGCATCCGTATCAATTCATCTAAATGTGAATTCGGAGTGGCCGAAATTTCATTTTTAGGTTTTCGTGTAAATAAATCTGGATTATTTCTACTTCCTGAATGCATCAAAGCTATTACCGACCTACCTCTTCCCGATACCATTGAAAAACTCAGAAGATGTCTAGGTCTCATAAATTTCTACCGTCGTTCTCTTCCACATGCTGCGGAAATTCAGCAACCACTATTCGACCTCTGCCAGAATCCCAAAAAACGCGACAAACGTAAAATCGAGTGGACTCCTCAGACTCGAGAAGCATTCGAACGTTTGAAAAAGGCACTAAAAAACGCTACACTAATAGCTCATCCGTCTTCTTCGCTACCACTGATTCTCCATGTCGATGCTTCTGATTATGCTGTAGGTGCTTCCCTCCAACAACTACGTGATCAAACACTAGAACCCATAGGTTTCTACTCTAAAAAGCTTACTTCAGCCCAAAAATCTTACAGCACCTACGATCGCGAACTTCTAGCTGCTTATCAGGCAGTTAAATACTTTAGATATACCCTAGAAGGTCGCCATTTCACCATTTATACGGACCACAAACCTTTGACATACGCTTTTGAACAACGCGTCGATAAAGCATCTCCAAGGCAACTACGACATTTAGACTTCCTAGGTCAATTCACCACAGACATTCGCTACATACCAGATCCTACAAACATTCCCGCAGACTATTGTTCTCGCATTGAAACAATTTCACTTTCTTCCACTGTGTCACTCCAAGAAATTGCGCAAGCTCAGTCATCTTGTGAGGAACTCAAACACCTTCTGCAGTCTAAATCTTTCTCATACAAATTTCAAAACATGCCTCTTGACAACGGATTGAATCTTATTTGCGATTCTTCTTCAAAGAAACTTCGCCCATTCATTCCGCTCAAATTTCGCCAAAAGATTTTCGATTCTATCCACAATTTATCTCACCCAGGCATATCAGCTTCAGTCGATCTGGTCCAGGATAGATTTTGTTGGCCCAAATTGAAACGCGATGTATCTCCTTGGTCTAAAACTTGCATTCCCTGCCAGAAAGTCAAGATATGGAGACACACTTCCAGTGCCATTGGACAATACACCTCAGCCATGAGAAGATTCTCGCATATAAATGTTGACATTGTGGAACCATTACCACCATCACAAGGTCAACGCTATCTGTTAACAATAATAGACAGATTTTCTCGATGGCCCGAAGCAATTCCATTGTCAGATATTACAGCAGAAACAGTAGAGAACACTATTTTATCATGCTGGATCTCTCGTTTCGGTGTTCCTCAATACATCACCACAGACAGAGGTAAACAATTCGATTGCCACCTTTTCACACACCTCACTAAAGCACTAGGTGCAGACCACATCAAGACCACAGCTTACCACGCAGCAGCAAATGGTGTAATCGAGAGATGGCATAGAGTTCTGAAACAGGCCTTTAAAGCTCATATGGACGAAAACTGGGTCGCTAAATTGCCAATTGTGTTACTAGGACTCAGATCGTACATAATTCCAGAATATCGCTCAACACCCGCTGAAATAGTCTACGGAGAATCAATCAAACTTCCCACTGACTTTTTCAACAGCACACAAGCTCATGATGTTCCACCACTTACATCTCAGCTGAAAGAAGACATAAGGAAACTTCGACCAGTACCTTTTAAACATCATACTGCAAAAAAGGTATTTGTCCATCCTAAGCTTATGGAAGCCCCTTTTGTTTTTGTTCGCATTGATATTCCGCGAAAAACCCTCGAACCAGTTTATGACGACCCCTTTGAAGTGTTATCCCGAACTGACAAAGTCTTCAAAATCAAGAAATCACACGGAGAAGAGACAATTTCTGTTGACCGTCTTAAACCCACATTCATTCTTTGTGATAACGAACAGACAACTTTCCAGCCTCAGAGACGTCCTAGTGAAACTGAAAGTGACAGTGAAAGTCCAACACCTAGTGAAACTGAAAGTGACAGTGGGTTCCCGTTCCCGTTCAAACTACACGCCATGGACGTAGAGTTCGATTTCCACGAAGATACTTGAACTAATAGCGTTGCCACTGAGAGGGGAGTATATGGCGGTGGTTCCGACCACAGTGTTTCCGCCAACACTACTCTGTGTTTCTGCGTTAATACTCTTGACAGTTAAAAGTTACGTTATGCGACAGAGTTACGTTATGCGACAGCCAGCTGTCAAGAACTACGGCAACTATAAGGACACTAGGCGATTTCTCTCTCTCTCTCTCTCTCTTCTCTACCAACCGCTACAGTGAACACACGTCCTCCACGCTCGGTCGGTTATCTGCTATGTACTCGTGTACTGTTGTAATTGTTATTATATCATAAAGTTTATTATAGTTAAATGCATCATAAAGTTTAACCAAGTGAAGTAATAAAGTTATATTAAATGTGTACGTATGGATTTAATATCAACAAGTGCAATTAACATCCATAGCTGCATTGATTTTAGAAGAAACTTGATGAAGACAAACTACAATATGAAATTGGTGAAGAAAAGTTTCGCAAATTATAAATTACAATATAATAAATAAATTTACAAAGATAACAAAAAAAACTCCATTATCTATAAATTGATGATAAAAATTCTCTGATTACTATAAAATGGCAAATAAGTTGAATTATTATTTTATAAATGAGGGGTATAACATTGGTCTAAAAGTTGAGAGAAATATAATTGTTAAAACTATTCAGAAAAATGATTTATCTGAAACCATGTACTGAAGAAGAAATCATGTTGGTTGGTCCAGGAGCTGTATTACAACAAATAATGTAAAAGATACTTTGGAATTCACTTTACCAGATATAACCAAATTAGTAAATAATGTATTACAGAGTGGTGAATATCCAGAGGTGCTAAAAGAAACAGACGATAGTAACACAGATACACAAAGCATGAGATTACCACAATTCCTGGGAATAAGAGACTGATTTCGATAATAATTATTTATTCTTAAATATTGGAAAAAGTAATGAAGGTCAAAATTGTTAATTTTGTATTCAAGACCTTTAAGGGTGATAAAGATCAGTTTGAATTAAAAAAAAATAGCAATGCACAGATGCCAACTGCAGAGCTAATAGAATTCATTCAAACTGTTGTAGTAAATGGCAAAAGAAGTGTAATAGAAATAAGTACAATTTGGAGAACCCAATTCATCACAATTCAGTTTTTATACCTGACAATCGCTTGATGAATAGTTTATTCATTCCCGTGATGATGCTGACTTTGTCAGCGAAACGACTGTCAGATCTAAACACTGTATTGTGATGAACTCGGTTCTCCAAATAATTGTACTTACCAGTGCTCATTAAAGGTTTTAAACTTCACTCATTGAAGTGTAATAGAAACTGTAGAAACTGGTGTTCATCAAGGCTCTGTACTCGGACTAGTGTTGTATTTATTATATGTATACAATTTGTCACCGGTTAAACTGACGGCCAAATATGTATCCTTTGTGGATGATACTGTGCTGCTGTACTCTCATCTTGTCGAGATTTATTAGAAATGAACGTAAATGGTGACCTGCAGCCATACTACTACTGGTTATTAAGCAAGAATTTAAGTCTAAACATTCATAACACTGTATATATTGATGGTTTGAAGATAAAAGGCCCTAAGCCACACTTTTGCCTAAATTGAGATATTTATACCACAAAAATTAGAAGAAAAATAAAAAGATTTTCTGGGACGAAGCCTCTAAAATGTTCTTAAAACTTTTTATTCTCACAATTAATGACGTAACCCACCAATAACTTTTACAAAAATGCTGGGTCATACACTAGTTGTTAAAAAAATCAATATCAAAAAAAGATCTATTCCACACATTTCTTATGGGTCTACATAAATACGAAAAGACCCCAAGCCACAAATTCTAAATATATAACTTAATAGCATTAAAATCTAGTTACAAAACAAAATTACAGTTGGCAATTCTGTTAGATTGGCTGCCTCACTATCCAGAGTTTAGCAGGTTGTGATCAAGTGACTACTCGTTTAACTGCTGCCAATTAACTTTTAAAAAGTGCTGTTTTTTTGAAGAAAAATACTTTACAGGTAAGTAAAATATTATTTATATTACAGCATAGGATATACGAACTATTTAAGAATTATAGGAAACTGTAAAAAATACCAATTCATTATTATTTATCCATAAAAACGTCAGATTTTTAGGTTAAGTGGCTTAAGGCTTTTTGCATTATATCATTGTGGCTTAGGGGTAAGCAATGTTAAATACAAGTGGCTTAGGTCTTTTTAATATTTAATGTGTGTGATGGATAGGCCTGCCCTGCTACGGTTTGAAAAATATATTTTAAATAGAAAATGGTGTGAAAATAATTAGCGCATACTAACAAATTAATAATTGTTTCAGATTTAAAATGGAATTTGGTCACAATACTAGAAGTATGAAAATAGTTTGGATAGCTTAACTAGCTTATACCATTTCCAAAAAAAAAAAAAAAATACGTGTTGAAGGTAAAGAATACATTTCTTCAAAACGAAAGCTAATACCGGCAAAAGCGGTTCAAGAAATTCCTTGCAGGTGTTGCCAGAACAGCTGTGCAGAAAAGTTTGACGAAGAGAAGAGGCTGAAGATATTTACAAAATTTTGGGAATTAGCAGATGCTCATGTTTAGAATTCGTTTTTACTCTCATACATAGACTTTTCATTAAAAAAACGCAAGTATACAAAAAATGAAAATAGGTCACTAACAAAGCTTCCTAAAAGGAGAAGAAAACGTAAAAGTTTGCAGACACTTCCTTTTGACGACTCTAAAAATTAAGGAAAAACGGATAAGGAAACTATGTCAAAATAAAACGCATTTAAGGACACCGAAAAAAGACATGCGAGGAAAAAAATACTGTTCCAGAAAATAAAATGAAAGAAGAAACATATATCAAGTTGTGGAATACATAAAGGGGCTTCCAGCAGTACCATCGCATTATTGCCAAAGCAACACCACCAAAAAATATTTACTAGCTGAATTTAAGAATATTAAGAGGCTTTACAGGTTATATAAAGCATGGGTGGAAGAAAAGAGGCTGTTTTTTCAGTGAACCAGTATTTAGAAAAAAATTTACTGTGGAATATAACATATGACTTTACCTACCTCGCAAAGATAAGTGCTTAAATAGATTTCTTTGTAGTAGCTTCCATATGCAAAAGGTTCTTAGTACTACATATGCAAAAGGTTCTTAGCACTCTACATGGTGACCTGGATATGATTTTTTTTTATTATAACAGGTATGCTGTATACAATGAGACAATTTATGAAGCTGGAACACGAAATGCGTATTGTTACATTTGGGGAGAGGGCGATGGTAAGCGAGGAAGTAATGAAGTAAGCTCCATACTGTACAGTTATCTTCGTCATGTAAATTTATGCAGCAATATTTCAGAAATTTCTTCATACTGCGACTCTTGTTCTGGGCAGAACAAAAATAGAGTGGTAATGCTGTCACTTTACCAGAAACCGATGAAGAAGATACTATGAGCGACTATGAATAATATTCATATTTTATTTTTTATTCGTGTTGTAGTAATGCCTACTATTTATTTATTTTTTTGGTTATTTTGATCGGTTTTCATTTTCTTAGAATATAACATTTTATTTGTTAAAGTTAGCTTATTCGAATACAAGGATTTAAGTTTTTTGTTTTGTAGTTCCCATATTAAAAAAATATTTAATTTAATTCCTGTGTTTCCTGGTAGCAATAAGTCTGAACCTATAATACTAAATTATGAAGTTTATTAAAAAAGAAAAATTCTAACTCCCCAAAAAGCCCTAACCATCATTTTTACTACCTTTAGGCATAAAATGGTATTTAAAATTATCATAAACCGTACTTAAAAAAACTATGCATATAGATGGTTATTATGTAAAAAATCGGAACCCTTAAAAAAAAAATAGAATTTAAATTTCCTTCTTTCTGAACAAAATTACTTCTGTGGCTTAGGGCCTTCAGCCATTATACAATCAATATAATGTTTGCACAAAAGGGATAAATGATACCCAGCTGAAGCTAAAGAACATCTGAATAGCATAAGAAAAAAACATCTAGTTACACGGGTGATTTTAGACGTGATTATGAGTTGTCAGATAAATTAAAGACTTTATATACTCAACTAGACAACAGGGAGACCCATATTCAGTAGCATCAAGAACAAATATAAAGGTAAACAGTGCAATGACTAGAAGTATAAGATCATATAGGACTATTCCTGAAGAACTAAGGAAGATACAACCAGAAAAATTCGCAAGATCTATTCAAGGACATTTTCTGAGTGTGCAAAATGACACATTAAACAAAAAGCAGAATCACCCCAAAAACCCAAAAAATAATAATAACAGAGTTATGTGCTAGATATGTATTTCGATGACAAAGTTGTCTTCATCAGTAGTTGTTGTTAAACTCTAAACTCTGTCTTTTAAAATGACATAGTTAAAAAATTTAAAGAAAAATTAAAAGTCTGGAAACAGCAAGTGTGTTATGGAAGTGAATTTTCATAAAAATGTTTTTAACCGCAAACATGTCTTTGTTTAATGACAGCAGGCATCAAATTCGGTTACCAGTATAACCTATATAGTAGAAACAATGTACCATATTTCACCAAAATTACTTTATCGTTTGAAAAAGTAGAACAATTTTCATGGAACTCTATTGATTATGTATTGGTAAAAACACTGTATTATAATTTTTGATATGTGCCAAGAATGTAAAAAGTTGCAAAACAGTTGAAATAACTCGAAAAGGATGAAGGTTATCAAATCTTTTTCCTTACAAACGTGCATTATAATTCTAGTGAAAATGCAAAAATGCAATAACATAAGGGATGTTCGATTAAAGAAAAAAAATAATTAAATTTGTATTACTGACTTATGGGCCACGCTGTTGTCAAAATAATTTTATAAGATGTTTACCCTATAATTAACGTATACAATTTTTTTCTTGTATATTGTATAATAATGAGGTTTGCAGTAGAAATTGTCACCCTGTATATACATAAACAGATATAAACTGAAACCAACTCCAGATACGGGTGCTAGGAGGCCTGGTTTGCGCTCATATAATGAAATTTTTCCAAAATTCAAAAGTCGCGGCATCCTCAATAGCGAAATATAGACTATCAAACCATAACATATACAACTTAAACTACTACGAAAGCATCAGAGAAAGGGTCTATTTGAAATGCATTTTATGCAAATATTAAAGTAAAATGAAGGACAATGGTGGTAAGTTGAGACTTAGGTTTTGTAAAAACACTTCTTGCGACATTTTCTCTACATAACCCGTATTCGTTTCAGGTTCTTGGCCTAAAAGTTGACAATTTTGACGTTTTAAATCGCGACTTTGACGTTTTGAGAAAAACTATAAAATTTTCAAAGTAATTTTTCTGGGATTTGTTGATCCTTTTACGCCAAAAAAACTAAATTTTTGTCTGAAATATATAACATATTTTCTTATCCACAAAAAATATTGTGATTTTGTGCGTTTCTCTGGTCATCAGTAGCAACCAATTTTTTTTTTAAATGCCTATAACTTTTTTTCTTTTAACTTACAGATCTAAACTTTGGTATATAGTATACCCTTCATAGTATAAATCTGCGTACCAAATTTCGTTGCCATATCTCTGTTATTTCCAGAGATACCATTTTTTTCCAAAACAAAATCCAAACTTTTCTAGGAAAAAGTGGTCTGATTTTCCTGGCTAACGAATCTATCCGAGCCACCTGCAAAAGGAACCATCTACAAAATTTAATTTAAATCAGCCCATTATTTTTTGAGGTAGCGGTGTGATACACATATATAATGGCTGCCTCGGCAAGAACTTGAATTTCAAATCGCTCGTCAATTTCGTCTGTCAATTCTTAAGTGAGCCATATTGGGAGTCTGTTTTATTAAAACAGTGACATTTACAAAAATTATGTGTTACAGCTTGGAAGAACGTTTGTTAATGGTGAAAACCCATTACAAAAACGAAGATAATTTTACTGTTTAGATTCGCAAGTTACATGATCATTTCGGCGTGCATAATCGACCGACGAGGCCTGCCATTGAAAATTTGATCAAGAAATTTTAGTGGACGTTTTGATTGCAAGATGAAAGAAACATTAACCATCATCAGCCTAAAAGATCGGCAGAAAACATCACAGTTGTGAGTGTCAGTGACGCAGAACGAAACACCCCCATCTGACATCATTGTCAGGAATTAAACCTCCACCGTAGCACTCCAACGAATTTTGAGGTTTTATCCTTTCACGCTTATTAGATCCAGCTGACTCAACAGCTGCAGCCTAACGACGATAGACAGCGCAGAAACTTTACCAACTGGATTTTGGAACAACTGCTGACGAGGAATTCCACAACAAAATCATATTTAGTGACGAGGCTCATTTCCACCTCAACGGCTTCGTTAACCAGCAGAATTCTCGGATCTGGGGAGATTAAAATCCACATGCCTTTCAAGAACTTCCCTTACGTCCTCAAAAAGTAACAATTTGGTGTGCCATTTTTTTAGCAGCTGAGAAAATTATAAAAACACACTTGAGCTAAATAAAAACATTTTATTTTATTCAATGTGATATCCTCCAACCTACACACTTTTCAGCTTTACATACAAATTCTTTATAAACATTGTGGATCATATCTTCAGTGACAGAATTTATCTCTTCCGTATTTTTTTGTTTCAAAATTTCAATGTTGTTATACAAATGAGTATTATAAACATGCTGTTTAACATATCCCAATAAAAATAAATCCAATGCGCTTAGATCAGGGGAACGAGCCGGACAATTGACGGGTTCGTTATGACCTATCCATCTGTTTTCAAAATGTTCTTGCAGATAATTTCTTACCAACAGTGCTGCGTGATCAGGACATCCATCTTCTTAAAAATATACACGTTGAAAATTATGTTAATCTCTTACTGTAGGCAACAAACAATTTTAAAGCATCTCCAAATATGTATGTTGATTTAACATTTTCATTAAAAAAATATGGACCGATGAGTTTTCCATACATAATACTACACCACACATTGACGTTCTGGTAATACTGACTTCTCGTCACAATTCGGAAATTAGAATTTTCTCTCGACCAAAATCTACAGTTCTGCAAAGTAAATGTCGATTCATCCGAAAAAATAATGTTTTTGTAAAAATTTCTGCTTACAGACTGATTTTCTCCTAGCCATAAGCAAAAGCATCATCACCATTTCTTAATTCATGTACAAAAATCGGTTTATAGGGCGATTTGCTAATTAGCTGATATAACTGTATAGACCTTCTTCACAGGGATAGTTTTGGGACTGTTACAACAGAATCTAGAGCCAGTATTGTAGTAGCATCTTCTTCATTGTGTATCTTTTCTTGAGATCATGTACGGTACCTGTTCTTTCAAATATTTCCACCAAATTTTGAATATCATTAACGGACACGTGAAGTTCAAGAAACTTCTGTTGAAATTTTTGAATTACAAAGTTAGAAGAAGCCTCACCAGTTCCATAACATTGAACGAGGTAAACTCTTTGCACTAAAGTTAGCATTGCTATAAACTCTCAGTAAATATTGGAAAATATGTAATGACATTAACCAATGACAAGCAACTTTATTTCCTTATCAGGTTGTCATGAAAGACAGGTTGTCATGGAAGATTATAGGATAATTTGATTTAATTTTTTAAAAATGAAACTTGGAATTTTCTCAGCATCTAAATAAATTTTTTAGCTTTTTTCCAGAACTGGTGTTTTTGAGACAAGCAAATTTTTTTATAAAGAATAACATTTTTTCGTAGTTACAAATAAAAATGTTTTCCCTCTTTCCGGGGACACACTGTATATATATATGTCATTGTTATAAAATGTTCATTTATAATTTTTTTTTATAAAAATGTCATTCTTTATATATATATATATATATATATATATATATATATATATATATATATATATATATATATATATATATATATATATATATATATATGTGAATATTGGATCCTGTGATGAGCACTTCATCACAACAACATCACAGTTTTTAGACCTGACGATCGTTTCGCTAACAAAGTTAGCGTCTTCAGAGGGATGAATGTAGAAAAATTTCACTTTTGAATTTTGAAAAATTTTCTTCAAATTGGCGCGAAGTTAGGCTCTCTAGAATACATCTTCGGGGTCAGTTTAATTCATTTATATATATATATATATATATATATATATATATATATATATATATATATATATATATATATATATATATATATATATATATATATATATATATATATATATATATATATATATATATATATATATATATATCTGTGTGTGTGTTCTAGGGGGCCCAGTTTGCGCTAATTTGAAGAAAATTTTTCTAAAATTCAAGTGTGATCTCCTCAGTGAAATTCTTTAGCGAAGATTCAGTAAAAGGGAGGGAAAATAGAAAGAGGGCCATTAGATGGACAGCTACAGGACACAGAGAAAGACCAATCAGCACACCGTACAGAATAACAAATGAAGAATAGCAAAAACTGGAGTGAGATAAACAGACTATGCTCCTAAATGGAGCAAAATGATGTGTGTGTGTATGTGTGTATATATATATATATATATATATATATATATATATATATATATATATATATATATATATATATATATATATATATATATATATATATATATATATATATATATATATATATATTTATAGGTATGGATTCATTGCATATAAAATAATATCATTCGGATTTATTTAGAAAACTTACTGTGTAATTGAGTTATTATTTGCAGTATCATTCCTAACATAACCTTACTATAAAACCCCGTGAGGTAGAATGGGTCCAAGGTCCTTGCTTGTCACAAGAGTCAACTAACTGGAATCAAGAGCGAGGTTCGGCGTGATACCAGCTTGATTCAAGCGCTGGCAGATGTCGGGTCCAGGCAAAGTCAAGGAGAGGCCAAGATCTCTAGAGCGGTGAAATAAACCCTGGAGGTCAGGACCTTCAAGGTGAGCTCCGAAACAAGCAAGCAGTTTCATAGGTGTTGCTGAGGAGCGACATTTCATGTGATACCAGCTTGGGTCAAACAGTGGCAGATGTTGGTCCAAACTCAGAGAGAGGATGAGATCTCTAGGGGAGTGGAATAACCCCTTGAGACTGAGACCCCCCACTGTGAACTATGAAACTGCTAAGCGATTTCGCTCAGAAGGCAGAACACCCTAATAGCGGGCGGGACGAGAAACCCCACAAGGAACCTGTCAAAACAAACTTTCACCCCCAAAAATACCCTCGAAATCCTAAAGCAAGCTGGATTTGATGGGTAAAATTTAAAAAATTAGGCGTGAGCCACAATAGAGCTAAGACAGCAGTGGAGGGACTGAAATAGCCCACTCACCATTGAACCTACCTTAACTATAAACACTTTGTTTTCCTACCAAGGTGTTATACCATTACTGACAAGCAGACATGTTAAATAATGAAATTCAACTATTTACTGTATCTGCATATGAAAACGTATTAGGAGATCTATCAGTCTATTTGACAATAGTTGACACTTGTCAACATGTTATAAATTAAACAATTGCCTGTTATATGCAAAACAACCATAGATTTGGCCCGTTCAAGATAAAATACATAAGTATATTGATGGTAAAAAATATTATTAATTAAATTGTTGCATTTTTTGACATCTTAGAATATAACTTAACATTTTTTTTTAAACACTACATCTAATAAATTTATTCTTCTATACAAATGTAGAGGTTCAGCAAAATTTGCAGCTTGGTTGGGCAAAATGTCTTAAGATGCTTATGGTGTTAGTCATGAAGATAAGTTAACATTGAATCAAAAATACAAATTTAAAGTATTAGACAGTTTTTAGATTTGTTTATAGGTTAGCACAGTATATTATTAAGCTCAATTATGAATATTATTTTGTTGGTTGGTATTAGCTTCGCAGTTTTAGTAGTCAGTTAAATTGGGGAGGGCTAAAAAAGCGTATGTAAGAGGTATACAATAACCACTTCAAAAGTTAACAGAATGTAATATGCAATTACTGTCATAAATTCTGAAAAATTCCCCTATAGATCGCTTTCAAGTTAAAAATTTGCTAAGATGGTAGGATATACAAAAAGTTCGGGACGCAACAAGTGCATTATAGTACTGAATTTTCACAAGTATACACTATTAGTAATGTATATTATTAAAACTAATTCTTTAAATTTAAATGAACCTTGTAGATCGGTTTTAGAGGTCACAGTTATCGATTATTTGAAGAAATTTCTATTTTCTATGGAGCTAGAAAATTAAAATTTGGTAGATATGTCTAAGTACTGCAAGTCTGTTTGTGTTACGAATTTTATTAAAGTTACCACAGTTTTCCAAATAAACAAAAATATTATTTACAAAGCGAATGTACCTGCAAAATTATAGATATGGCAAATATTTTTACTCATTATTTTCTTGGATGGTTTTTTAGTCAAACCAATTGAACTAGTTTTTCCAAACAAAACAACAAAAAAGGTTTTTTAAAACAAATTTGTAGTAATCCGTGAAGCTCATGATGTGATTTTTCTTTAATTTAGTACCCACGCTGCTTTTATATAGGTCTTACTATGTATGAAAACTGAAGATTCTAGTGTAATGAGAAATTGAGTTATCACCATTTTAAATATTTTTACGAAAGTTCACTACCATAACACACTTAAACTCTTTTCAACATTTACTTACTATTTCTGTATCCATTCATTTTAGTGAATTATGAAATAGTTAAATGGCTCTCTCCTCAAAATTACGCTACTGATACAGTTCAAAGAGCCACTACAAAGTTAAATTTTCGCTACCCCTGGCAGCATTGGGTGCCTAGTGCCTATAAACCCAAATTTCAAATTACTTTTGAACAATGAACTTCCAAATATTTTGAAGACTTACGTATTTCGAATTATTTTGGAGAATTCGATATTTCAGGCTTCGAAATATTTTTGTTTACAAGTAAAATTTTTCAGACGAAAGCTTTGGTTCCTGGAAAAAAGTCTGATGAGCTGACTAAAAAACTTATCCAACCTATTTACAAAAGGTACGTGTGTACCAAGTTTCATGCGGTTAATCACTTTTTGAGTTATCTCACTGAACCATTCAAACACGCGCACACAAACGCTCGCGCGCCCACTCACTCGCAATCACAAACGCTCGCGGGGGCGCACCCGCCGACTCGCACACACACACACACACACACAGTGTACCATATCTTATAACATGCATGAGTTCTGGCACTTTCAACTTCATGATGCTCAGATCCTAGAGCTATCTCTTAAGGGTGCGATTTTGTAGAAAAGAAACTGCCTTCGACATAGAGAATGTTGTCCCAACAGGTGGCACCAACCAGTAGTGTTATAAATATATTGAATCCCTTCCTAAATTAAACTACTCTACAAAAGGTGAGGCCTTGTCGGTACCTATTTGGTAGAAATCTTGCTCACAGCATCTGTTGTTTTCTATGATGTGTCTCGGTTATCCCTATCTAATGTTACCATCCATAAGTCTCTGTATACAGATTGACCGTTTACTATCCACTAAGTAGCCAGATGACATAACCAGTTTATAAGGAAGTGCCTGACTAATTCTATTGTATTGGCTTTTAACTTTTTTTGAGTATATTTCTCCTAGTGGAATCTAAACAGAATTTTACAGCTTATTTATGTCATAAAAGACAGGTGGTGCAATCTAATATACCTACATACCACTGCAAATTAGGCGAATTTCTATCAAACAAATTCGCGAATATGGAATATATTCTTCACACGAGCGTGAATTTAGAATCATTAAAACCCAAATTTATGAATAGTAAAATTTTAATATATATCATCATAGTCTTAAGGCGAAGTCACCTTGTTGTTGCAACCATGACTTTCTGTCTTCCACAGCTCTTTCCATTTCATTGCTATCTTCCACACTTCATGAACGAGGCTCGGTTTTCCAGAAATTTCCATTTGGATCTACCGCTTTGCCTTCTTTTAAGTATGTTCTCCAATTAAAGTTGTCAGGAACTTACCATGTCTCAGACTATGTCCAACACATTTTGTCTTCCTCCAGTCAATTTCTTTCAAAGAGCATCTTTCTTCTCACTTCTTGCAGCACATTTTTAATTAACATTTCTACCAGTGTGTAATTTTTCACCACGTCCACATTTCAAAGGCATCTATGCTCTTTCTGTCCTGCTAAGTCAAAGATAGCTTTCCATCGCATACATAATAACACTCTAAACATCCGACTTGAAGAACCTTTTCCTCAGATCCAAGCTAAGATGTTGATTAGTCTGCTGCTACTTAGTTATTTACTACATTAACACTATCCGCAATAATACTTTCAAAGTATGTAAACATTTGCACTTGTTTAAGTTGTTGTATGTTTGGTTTTATATCTTTTTCACAGTCAAAGATAGCTTTCCATCGCATACATAATAACACTCTAAACACCCGACTTGAAGAACCTTTTCCTCAGATCCAAGCTAAGATGTTGATTAGTCTGCTGCTACTTAGTTATTTACTACATTTACACTATCCGCAATAATACTTTCAAAGTATGTAAACATTTCCACTTGTTTAAGTTGTTGTATGTTTGGTTTTATCTTCATTATCTTTGTTTTTGTCATGTTGATTTTTAGTTTCATTTGTTTTTACACACTATCCAGCACACTCAGCATCCTTTGCACATCTTTTCTAATTCACATTACTACCACTATGCCAGCTGCATACCCTATGCAATGCAGACGTCAATTTATTTTTATTCTAGTTAACTTCTCTTTTAGCATATTAATTATAACTTCTATCAATAAACTGAACAAATATGGTGATAATGGATAATCCTTGCTATACATCTTTCCGTAATTTGGCCTGAATTGCATATTGGTTAATCCTATTACAGGTAATTTGATTTTTGTATAAATTGTGAATAATGCTCCTATTCCTTTAATCCAATCTAGCTCTACTCACTACAAGAAACAATATTTTCCAATACACATTACTATATGCTTTTTTTTTAGGTTTACACAAGCAATAAATGCATTGTTATTCTTCTCAAGTCTCCATTATCCTGTTATTTTGAGTGCTAGTCTCTAGTTTCTTTGCCAGGACCTATGTATGGACTTTTCGAATTAGTATTGAATAAGGAATTATACATTTTAAAGTAAACTTCACAGCCGCTACTCTCTTTAAACTTTTAAATAGCAGGTGAGGTCGAGTGATATAATAAGGCACTTGCTGTGTCCAGGCTTTAATATTTTTCTGTCACGTACTTACAAAACGGGCACTGCTCAAGAGATGTGTTAGACTAAAGCTTAATACTGACAAGCACAGACACTGTCGTTTGCTGTTGGGATTTACAATACTGATAATATATTGGGGGTTACACTGAAAGGCACACTAACCTGGCGTCACCATGTTGATTTTCCGATAAAGAAACTTGCATATGCTTTACTTGCCATCAAAAGAATGAAAGTCATTAATTTATTCTCTGGAGGTGTGCCTACCTTGTTTTCATTCAGTTGCTACATTTGGAATACTATTATGGGGTCATTCTTCCAAGTGTAGTGCGGTGTTTTTTTAACCAAAAGAGCTATGGCTGGTGTGTGGAGATTCCACTTTTATATATATATTTTTAAAGACTTCCAGGTTTCTACTCTACCGCCAGTTTATATACTGACTTGTCTTAATAAGTATATGGCCATCAAAATGAGCGCCTACCAATGGAGATTATGCTTCCTCAGACTGTAAGGAAATCACCAAGAATTGAGTTTTCCCGGATTGTAAAGGATCTTGTCATCTATTCAGTAATGGACTGAGGTGTGTTTGCTGATTTGTGACATTTATACATTTTTGAAGATTTGTTGTTTTACACGGTGTACTTTTATTATGTATTTTTGTTTTGTACATTTGTGACTGTAGATTGTAATGTCTATACACAGTTGTTATTTATTTTATTTAGGTAGATTATTGTTTTTTAAGAAACATTTTTTGACAAGTCATGCAATGTTTATGGTAATAAATTGTAACCATAAAAAAACACGGATTATTTGGAAATGAATGAATTTTTGGCTTGAACTAATTGGGAGGCGCTGATGTTTGATGCATATTATGATTGTCATAGATTGATGGCAGTTTTTTATGATATCATATGTAAGTATTCAGAACCTCTGAAGTTAACTGATGATCCTAGAAAATGTTGGAAGTTCTTAAAAAACAAGAACAATTCACATAGTTTACTGCATAGCATGGCTCATGGTGATAGATTTGGTGAGAAAGTTCAGACATTGTAGACTTTTTTACTGATTACTTTGTGACTGTTTATGTCATCACGCCATCTGATCAACTGGAATTGAAATGTTTGTCTAATGTTGTTTCTGTATGTAACCATTCCATAAGTACTGAATCAGCAGTAAGACAATTAATGAGCCTGCCTTGGATGGTCCTGATGATGTACCATGTTACTTTCTGAAGAAATATGTTTTCACTTTAGCCCATCCTCTCTGCAAAATATTTAATTCATCTCGGAGTGGGTGTTTTCCCAGACTATTGGAAGCAAAACTATGTGTAACCTATTCATAAATCACATGCGACATACACTGTCGATAATCATTGTGCAGTGTGTAACCAGTTGGATATTCCTAAGTTATGTGATTGTTCGGTGATGGCAAAGCTATCACGGAACTGTAAAAATGTGATAATACAGCAACAACATGGTTTCTCCACGGAGACATCAACATATACCTACTAATCTACTAATATATGAGAAATTTATTATGGATGCTTTGGAGAAAAGTCGGCACTTTAACTTTCATCAAGGCTAAGAACCTGATTCTTTATTAGCATCAAATTAGTAACTGTGTTTTCTCCACGGTTAACAGTGGATTTTTGACTCTGAAATGACATTTAGAAATCATATTTTTGATATTGTATTTCAGTCAACTAAAATGTTGGGTTTTGCTCAAAGGCTGTGGCCAGAATTCTCTCTAGATTATTTTTAAATGATTTACTGTGCTTTGGTACGTTCTGTGCTTAAATATAATTCACTCACTTAGCAACCACGTTATAGTTCATATATTAATTCAATTGAAAGGATACAGTTGAAGTTTTTGAGAAATGGAACATTCAGAATGGGTTTGAATAGAGAAGATTGTAAATATAAAGAAATACTGGCAGTAACGAACTCACAGTTTGGAAAGTAGAAGAACTGGCGCAGACTTGAGATTTTTGCAGATTGCTTAGGGAAATGATTGATTCTGAACTCACAGTTTGGAAAGTAGAAGAACTGGCGCCAACTTGAGATTTTTACAGATTGCTTAGGGAAATGATTGATTCTCTAAGGCTTTTCGAAATGATCTACTTTATTGTAAGTGTCAAAGCCTCGGTGGTTCAGTGGTAACAATGTGTGCCTCTAAACCAAAGGTCACTGGGTTCGATTCCTGGGGTTCCCCTGTCACTTTTTCAGTACATACTGTAAATTAACATCAACTGAGGTTGCAGCATTGCATCTGAGCAATCTGAATCTCTGCACTTTTCACCCTATGGAGGGCTCATTAAGTCGTTGGTCCCTTGGGCACGTTAAAGATCCCCACCCTCTTTACAGAGAGCGGTTTAACAAAATTTTCAGGACAGTGTCAGGCCACGTGCATCAATAATGATATACACATTCTTTGTATGCATAGTTGCTTTTTTATTATCTCTCCGTTGTATTATATTTTGATTTCTTCAATTTCAGATTGTTTGAGAGAAGCAAGTCGTGTTAAAATAAAACTATGAATTCAGATTTCGGGAGTCACGATTTGTTGACGATTTTCACATGAAGTTCGTGAAAGATAATTTAGCAATATGTACTTCGGGAGTGACGATTCTCTAGATGACCCTGACTACGAGCTCTGTGAAGAGGTTTCAGGAAATTCAGACAGTCAATGTGATGAAAAGTGTACTCGTATTCTCCAGACGTGCGTCTTTTTTTCTACATCAGGATTCATTTCAAATATCAGGATTATCCGAAATCCTTCCAAGCACTTCTGGAACCACAAGTCCTCGAATAATAGAAGCCTAGTGGGTGAAGCAGAAGCTAAGGAACATTTTGTGGGAAGATCCTACTCATAAAGACCCACCGAAAATTAACTACACGGGCCAAATATCGGGAATAAAAAATATTTATGCGGGCATTCTAGCTGATGCAGAGCCAATTGATTATTTCAATCTCTTCCCAACAGGTGACATTGTGAATGAGATAGTAGATTAAACAAATCTATATGCTACACAGCATCTGCTATCATTCCTGGAAACCCGTTACCAGAAAGGAAATGATTCCATTCACAGCTCCTGTTAGGTGGATGGGTCTAAAAACACTAAGTGAGTGGTGAACGTGTCGCCACCTAGTTCGGAACCAAGTACTATGTTGTCACGCCTTGTTGCGAGAATGCATCTAGTCTGGATGGGTCTTGTAAAATTGCTCTGTACAAAAGACTATTGGCGAGCTCATGAATTATATGGTGTACCGTACCTCGCAAAGCAATAACTAGGATTTGATTTGAACTAATATTGAAGTTCTTGCATTTTGCAGACAGCCCTACTACTAATCAGACAGACAGACCTTACACAATTCGAAACCTTATTGATAAGTTTGTTGCAAACTATCAAAAACATAAAAAATCAAACACACCAAAAGACAAAATCTATGTCGATAAATTTTCACATGACCAATTAACACATTAAGTGTGAAGCCTAATTACAATTTACCACATATATATATATATATATATATATATATATATATATATATATATATATATATATATATATATATATATATATATATATATATATATATATTTATATATATATATAGCAAAACAAACTAAAAGTGGCGAGATAATCGTGGTGTAAAAATGCTTTCTACTAAAACCTCAGCCTTGAAAACAGTGCCGAATAGACGCCAACTTTTTCAGAAACCAAAATGCATCGATGACTACAAAAATGGCAAATTGATTTAAGCGACTAGTGGCATCAAAAATTGATGATCAAAATCATATGGGGCACTAGTTTGGTGAATGCACACTTTTAGTAAATTTTCGTAGAAAAAAAGTCACTAATGGGGAGATCCCGACTTTTGATTTTTTTTTTAATGAGCAATGACCGCGAACTAAGACCCCTAGAACCTATATCCGGGGTCAGTTTCAATTTTTATGTGTGTATGTATGTATGTATGTATGTGTGTGTGTGTGTGTGTGTGTGTGTGTGTGTGTGTGTGTGTGTGTGTGTGTGTGTGTGTGTGTCACTCCGATAATTCAAAAAATAATGGGCCGATTTTGCTAAAATTTGGCATGTACCTTCCTTTTGTAAGTCGCTTGGATAAGTTCGTTAGCCAGGAAAATCGGACCAGGTTCACGGACGGATTAGGCGGGGAGCGTAGGACGGGGGCAGGTGTTTATTCGGAAGGACCGAGGGTAGCATAAACTATAAATATGTATAAGCACAAGTCACAGGAGATGACGATCAGGGCGTATGCACTCCCTTTTGTGGTGATTAAAGAGGGGTGCGAGACAGGCTGATCAAACCTGACAATAGAGCTAGCGCAACAGACAGTGATCGTAATGGCGCCACATTATTAGCCCTAAGAATGTTACATCAATGTGTGTGTGAAAACATACACAGATCCTAAACTGTGGCATCCATGAAATAGAGTATATGCAGTAAGCTATACAGGAGCACAATTTATTAGAATAGCTAGGGTGCCTCTAGTAATCAAAAAATATATTTAAGTTTCAGAGATGTTGTAACATTGTATGTGGGATGCCTCACATCCCACATACAATGTTACAAGAGTGGTATGAAGCCTGAGTACAGGTTGAGGCACACACAAAATGTCAGAAATATAGTAAATTAAAAAAAAATAAAAATAAAAAAAAACTGGGCACACACACACACACATTTATATTCAAACTAACCGTCAGTATAGGTTCTAGATGTCCTAATTCCGACTCAATTTTTTGGAATTTCTAGAAGTCAGGATGTCATCTAAGCAAGTTTTATGAAAATTCGCTAAGCCAAAACACTGCAAAATAATTTATTTAAGAATTTATTGTTATCACAACCCAACAAAGGGAAGCCAGTAAATCTGACCATGAAAACGTGATTTAAAGCCTTTATAAATAATACTGTAAATCACAATTGGCCAAATAGTTCTGGTCAATAAAAATAAAAATAAAAAGATTATCTGCATTAAATAATACTAAAACACAACCACTACTAAAAAAATAGTGTGGTATAGAGTGGCACATACAATCAAATAATTAGAAATCAAAAAAACAAAACATAATAAATAAAAATCGAACAATTAGCTACAAAAATCTTATACATACAAAAATTTATAACTTATTTCTATACACAAGTATACAAAAAGATGACATTTATCAGTCTTAAATAAATTACAGAAAAAAATGTACAATTAAATAAATTAAATGTCATTATAATACAGTATAGAAAAATGTTGGGAATTTTTAAAGCATATCTTATTTTATATATAATATAATATATTTGGGTTTACGTCAATGTAAGCTTTATTTATATATGATATTTACAATTTCTTGTCAGGCAGTTTATAATCAAAAGTTATTCTTGTGAACAATGTGACTGTATATTTTCAATTAAAACATCTTTTGCAAAATTATTAATTATGTATATCATAAAAGGAATCACATTGATGATGTTAGTTTTCTCTCTGAAAAACGCTTAAAGGCATGTTATATGAACAAATTTAGACATCCATATTACAAAACCACTGCAAAAATATCTTCTAGGAACAAGCCCCCTTTTTGATTATGCTATATTTTGAGATCATGAATTAATTAATTTTTACACAACAGAAACCCATGAATTCTTTCTTGAGGATGTGTCTACATTAAAAACACAGTTTTTTACAAAAAAAAAAAAAAAAAAAAAAAAAAAAAAAAAAAAAAAAAAAAAAAAAAAAAAAAAAAAAAAAAAAAAAAAAAAAAAGTTTATCGACATAAATATTAGATAGATATTCTCTTTTCGTTTCATTTTTGCTGTTTTCTAAAAATTACCTATCCAAATATCAAAATATTTTAAAATTTATACTACATGATTTGCCCAAAATTTTAGAATTTCATCATATTCAGTATTTTGATTATAATAAAAATATCATAAAAAAGCAATTTACTCTTGGCTCCTGGTAGAGCATCTTCCTTAAGCAGGCATTAAAAACCCTTAATAAACTTAATGAATATAGTATATCGAGTCGACATAGTGTCCTAATCTCATCATCATTATTAATGAAAATGTGTAAATGCTCATAAATAATAGTTAGTAGACCGAAACCCTGTAGCTATGCATAATTAACGTTTTTGAGAAGTTGTTTTTCTATCTTTACCTAAAAATATTATTATTCGGAAATGCATGTAAACCACTTATGATTGAGGGAACACAAAGTAACAGAACTTAATATATTGTAATCAGCACTGTAATTTTGTACAGATTTAAATAAAAGTATGTTACACAGAATATATTGTACGGTAATTTGAAAATGTACAGTTTTTTGACACATATTTATTTATTAGTGAATTTTCTTAAAAACTTTTGAATTTTGAAAAAATTTGTTCAAATGAGCGCTAATTAGGCCCCCCAGAACACATATCCGGGGTCAGTTTCAATTTTTATATGTTTATATATATATATATATATATATATATATATATATATATATATATATATATATATATATATATATATATATATATATATATATATATATATATATTTGTGTGTGTGTGTGTGTGTGTGTGTGTGTGTGTGTGTGTGTGTGTGTGTGTGTGTGTGTGTGTGTGTGTGTGTGTGTGTGTGTGTGTGTGTGTGTGTGTGTGTGTGTGTGTGTGTGTGTGTGTGTGTGTGTGTGTGTGTGTGTGTGTGTGTGTGTGTGTGTGTGTGTGTGTGTGTGTGTGTGTGTGTGTGTGTGTGTGTGTGTGTGTGTGTGTGTGTGTGTGTGTGTGTGTGTGTGTGTGTGTGTGTGTGTGTGTGTGTGTGTGTGTGTGTGTGTGTGTGTGTGTGTGTGTGTGTGTGTGTGTGTGTGTGTGTGTGTGTGTGTGTGTGTGTGTGTGTGTGTGTGTGTGTGTGTGTGTGTGTGTGTGTGTGTGTGTGTGTGTGTGTGTGTGTGTGTGTGTGTGTGTGTGTGTGTGTGTGTGTGTGTGTGTGTGTGTGTGTGTGTGTGTGTGTGTGTGTGTGTGTGTGTGTGTGTGTGTGTGTGTGTGTGTGTGTGTGTGTGTGTGTGTGTGTGTGTGTGTGTGTGTGTGTGTGTGTGTGTGTGTGTGTGTGTGTGTGTGTGTGTGTGTGTGTGTGTGTGTGTGTGTGTGTGTGTGTGTGTGTGTGTGTGTGTGTGTGTGTGTGTGTGTGTGTGTGTGTGTGTGTGTGTGTGTGTGTGTGTGTGTGTGTGTGTGTGTGTGTGTGTGTGTGTGTGTGTGTGTGTGTGTGTGTGTGTGTGTGTGTGTGTGTGTGTGTGTGTGTGTGTGTGTGTGTGTGTGTGTGTGTGTGTGTGTGTGTGTGTGTGTGTGTGTGTGTGTGTGTGTGTGTGTGTGTGTGTGTGTGTGTGTGTGTGTGTGTGTGTGTGTGTGTGTGTGTGTGTGTGTGTGTGTGTGTGTGTGTGTGTGTGTGTGTGTGTGTATCACACCGATAACTCAAAAAATAATAGGACGATTTTGATTAAATTTGGTGAATAAATTCCTTCTGCAAATGGCTTGGATAAGTTCGTTAGCCAGGAAAATCTGCCCAGGTATTCCCGGAAAATTGTGTTTTCTTTCGAAAAAAATGTATATCTCCGAAATTAACAAAGTAAGGGCAACAAAATTGAAATAATTCGATTACCAATTCTGTCTTCAAATGTGACTTAGAAATTTCTTCTTGTAGCTGTTATTTTGTCTATTCTTAATATTCGTACAGCTACTTCCCATATTAAAGTACAAAACATGCCTTAAATAAACAATGACAATTCTACTACTATAATTTTGATATTTGTTTTAACCCTTAAGTACTAAACATTCGTCTCACAGACGGCTTCGCACTAACGTGCGTCTGTGAGGCGTTGCCTTAGTGTAAGAAGCACCTAGTCCATAAAAAATGACAGATTAAGAGGTGATAACTTTGAAGTGCAACCTATGAAATGGTATGATGAAGCAAGTGGCGATTGCAGTGATGTAGAGGATTGTGAAGAAAGTTTTGCAATTAATAGTAATCATGAAACGGATTGAGAGACTGAAGGTTACTTCCAGGCAAATTATGCATTTTTTAGATACACCTTTGTGTTTCCGCAGGCAATAAAAATGAGGAGAATGACAGTATGGAAATCATAATAGAGGCTGAAAATAGAGAAAATCTAAACAGAACTGATAATGGAAGGGACAGATTTAGAAGAAAGTCAACCCCCTAATATCCATCGATGACAACGAGAAAATATAGTTATACTTACCTGGTCTATGCCCTCATGCAAAAAAAAATTGGTTCCACTGCCGACCCTCTAAACAGTTTGGAAATTCTTGTTTACCCATGAAATTTGTGCAATAATTTTAAGAAGGACAAATCACAGGATAGCTAAGGAAAGCTCTAAAACAAAAATTTCCCAACACTAAAAGAGCACGATAAAATTGAGCTGTATGCAAGTCGAACAATAAAAATTTGGATATGTTGTTCGGTACTAATGGACATGGAAGAGAAATCATCATGAACAAACAAATACCTATTCACATTTCTCTTAGTGTGTCTTCAGTTTAACAACCCTGAAAGCAGAAGATGAGACAACTTTATGACCCATTTGCTGCGATTTCGCAAATATTCAGCATTTTGTCAATAATTGCCATACCTGCTACACCATCAGTATGTCTGCATGTATCGAAGCAATATTGATAGGGTTAGAGACAGGTGCAGATTCAAAATGTACTGGGTGATTTTTTTAAGTGTCTCACCCCTGTAATTTCTTTATTAGGTGAGATATCAAAAAAATTCCAACGCCATCTGACAAATCTACCATGCAATGAGTTCAAATATTGCGACATAAAAACAATTGCACATTGCCTTTAGAGAAATCCATGGTCAACGTTGATTTTCTTAAATGGAACAATAGACCTCAGACACATACAGTCAATGCAGAATCGAAAGCTTCATACAACGATGCCACGCTCGCACTTCTGAGGCGAGCCGTTTCAGAGACATGACGACACAAAATTTCGAAATGTTTGTGATTTTTTTAAGTGTCTCGCCCCTGTAACTTCTAATTCCATCGCCACCTGACAAATATATATATATATATATATATATATATATATATATATATATATATATATATATATATATATATATATATATATATATATATATATATATATATATTTTTACGTTATAAAGCAGTTCGCAGTGAATAAATTATCTCTGAAGTATTTTTCTATCTGCCACATCAACAGCGGTATCTTCAGTTACACAGCTCTGTCGGACCTGTATATTCTGGTTATATTTTAGTTGTATAAAACAAAAGAAAAGAGAATTTGCAATAACTTCTCTGTATTTTCAATATATCACAAAAATACACTGCCACACTATGTGAAAATATTAAACGTATTTAATTTGAGACGGGATGATAAGTTATATCTATTCAGTGCTGTATACGTCAGTATAATCCGTGGATAATGGATGTCTCATTTTGACATTTGATGTCAACTGACACTTGTTATGAATGACATTGAAACCATTTTCCGATTTCTATTCTGAGTATCGTTCTTTCGTTTTCGTCAATCAAAAAGTTATCAGCTCATTTTTCTGTGTTATTTAAGTATTTTTTCGTTTGCTTTTCCTTTATTCAGCAGTTATCGTTTTTCGTTTGTGTTTCATAAGTTCAATTAGTTTAGCGTTAGATTTTATTTTAGTCATTCGGATAGTTCTAGATTAGTTTAGTTAGTTTTTATTTTTCATTCATGTTTAATTATTTCAGTTTTAGATATCCGTTTCAGTTTTTTCAATAGTTTTTAGTCAGTTCAATTAGTTTTTGTTTGTCCGAATTTTTCCTGTTCTTGTCGAAAAAGAATAGAATACTGGAAAGTAATCTCTTTGTCATGGTCAGAATTTATTTTTTGAGTGATGAGAATGCGTCAAAGGCTGTGAGGAGGTAAGGTTTTTGTATAAGTAATCTTTTCGCAGTGAAGTGGTATTTTTAAGCTCATGGCTATACAGGTTCCGGCAATAATGGCACCTTCTTCTATATCTCGCATTTGGTTTGAGATGATTAAATGAAATTTAGAGTGTGTGTAGTACTCAGTGGCGCACATAATTAAATAAATTAAAAATAACCACACATATACAGGGTGTTTATTGAAAGCATAGTCGAATTGAGTTTGGTTTATTTAAATGGAACACCCTGTATATTTATAGGTACTCTAATTGTATTAGGTTTCCCTATACCTAAAATCAACTGTGTTAGAGATTTAAAGGCTTTTTTGAAAATATTAGTATTGGCAATGGTAGCTTTAGAATTTAATTTCTTTAAAATTTAAAAAAAAAAGCTACAAACTACCGTTGTATACCACAAGGAGGAGACACATGTGTGTTCTTTTTAATTTGAAAACATCAGATAGATTTAACACAGTGTGCTCCAAATTGCATTGCCAATAAGAAATTATTCAAACTATCAAAAGTCATTTCTTTCAAATGGGACAACCTCTATATTATTACACCAGGGAATGCAGAAATCTAACTTTGCACATTTCTTGTAACTCGAATGAGTTCCCGAAGTATTTTTTTAAAGGGTATCTTGTTTCATATTCATTTTATATTGGGTTATTCAGTACAAACATTTATGAACATATTATAATACATAATAATTATGACGAAGGTGTATTTGCCGTAGCCACTCCATTTTGAACCAGCATTAATGCTAAAATGTGATGAATTTGTCCTAGATATGCAGCGGAATATACAGGTAGTAGAGTTGTCAAGAGATTTAAGGAAAATTAATCGCTCATTGGTAACCCTCAACGGATCAGAATGGTATTGACGGGGGAGAATGTGGTGATGGTTTTGGGCTATTTTGAAGTGTACTCTTCGAAATCGATTTGGCATGCAGCCGCGGATCTTGGATTTTCTATGCGAGTATCCAAAACACACTGAGGAAAAATGGCTAGAGAGCATGCAAAGTTATGATAGTGCAGACTACGCGAACAAAACCTCATTTGACGAATCCAATTTTGTCACATTATGCTATCACGGCAAGAGAAGATCATCTTTTCTTCAATAAAATAATATTTACCGATGAATCGTCTTTCACAACATCTGGTCGACACAACCCACGAACACCCATGTCTCGGCTACCACCAACCCACACACCATTGCCCCAATATAAAATCAGGAGTACCAGACTGTTAAT
Organism: Tillus elongatus; assembly: GCA_964006375.1. Lineage (NCBI taxonomy): Eukaryota > Metazoa > Arthropoda > Insecta > Coleoptera > Cleridae > Tillus > Tillus elongatus. The sequence goes on from OZ023268.1 coordinate 65,002,493, forward strand.
GTTTGGTGTGCAATGAAATATTAGGGCCAGTGTTTATTGATGGCACACTGACTGGAGCACAGTACTTAGAATTGCTGCAAACAGAGATAAGAGACAGTATCGCTGGACTAAATGAGTCAAATTTTGTTTGGCAGCAGGACGGTGCACCAGTTCATAATATAAGGAGTCACCCAGTATTTGAATACCAGGTATACGACATGGATTTGGGTGGAGCGGTCCGATACCTTGGCCTGTCAGAAGTCCGGACCTTAACCAACTGGACACATTTTTATGGGGGCACTTGAAACAGGTCATCTACGAAACAGTAGGCAACACTGTAGACAGCATAACAATTAAGATATGGGATGAAATTGAAGGGCTAAACAACAATCTGAACATGATAGCTTCTATGATTGGTAATTTTGCCAAATGTTTGAGATTATGTTTGGATCACAACAGTGGACATTTTGAACAATTTTTAAAGTGGTAATGATTTTCAACCAGAAAATAATTTATATTTATATTTATAACACTATGAATGAAGTAAAGATATTTGAGTAAGTATTGATTATTGTTGATCTCATTGTCTACATAATACATTTTTATTCGTTTGCACTTATCAATCCCTGGGAATTAAAAGGTGAAAGGAGCCTTGAGATAAGCAGCAGTGGTTCATACACTCAGCTTATTAAACAGTTGGGGATGAAGCAGAAGTTTCATCAGAGATGTAAGGGAACACTGCTTCAGACTGATTATGAAGCTTACTCCCTTTACAGGTCGGACTTCAAGGGAAGAGGTCTGAATGCTTAGACAGCACGTATAAAGGACAGAAATAAACGTGAAGAATGAACCTAAGACTTTTTGGTCATTTCGAATCGAAACGAAAAGGTTTGAGAATACCGGACTCATGACTTATAACGGCACTACTCTAAACTCTCCAGAGGAAATAAAGAATGCTTATGCAGAATTCTTCTCGGACAGTGTTCTGTCAGTGACTGTCCCATCCAAATAGTCTGGTCCTAATGTAAATACTAACGTGCTTCATATTTAGAATCTGGATACTTCTGATATCCAGCTAGCAATTAAGAAACTTAAACCTAAAATATGACAAGGCTCTGATAAAATTCACTAATGAGGAGATCTCGACTTTTGAAAAAATTTCTTCAAATGAGCGCTAATTAGACCCCCTAGAACACATATCCAGGGTCAGTTTTGATTTTTATATGTTATATATATATATATATATATATATATATATATATATATATATATATATATATATATATATATATATATATATATATATATATATATATATATATATATATATATATCACACCGATATCTCAAAAAATAATGGCCCGATTTTGACTACATTTGGTGAATACCTTCCTTTTGCAAGTGGCTTGGATAAGTTCATTATCCAGGAAAATCGGCAGAGGTTTCCCGGAATATTGGGTTTTCTTTCGAAAAAAATTTATATCTCCGGAAATAACAAAGTAAGGGCAACCAAATTTGGTACTCGTATTTGTAATATAAAGAGCGAACCAGGTACCAAAATTTAGGTCTGTAAGTTTAAAGATAAAAAAGTTACAGGCAGTTAAAGAAAAAACTTTTGGAGTTTTCCTCAAAACGTCAAACTCGCAATTTTAAACGTCAAAATTGGCAATGTTTAGGCAAAGAACGTGAAACAAATACGGTATACGGGTTTATATTGCTAGAGGTAAATTACCTACCAAAATATAGGTCTGTAGCTCAAAAGACAAAAAAGTTACAGGCATTTAAAGAAAAATAAATTGGGGTTTTCCTCAAAACATCAAAGTCGCGATTTAAAACGTCAAAATTTGCAACATTTAGGCAAAGAACTTTAATCTTATACGGGCTATGGAAAGACAATGTCTCAGGTAGAATGTTTTACAAACCCCGAAGTCTTAGTTTCAACCGTCATTGTCCTTCATTTTACTAAAATGTTTCCAGAAAATTCATTTCAAATAGACCCTTTCTCTGATGCTTGGCAGTAGTCTTAGCTATAGAGTTTATCGTTTAATGGTATATAATTTTTGTCGAATTTGCGTAAAAAATCAATAAAGCTCGATATATCCGTTATTATACAAGATTAAAAAAAAAAGGTATACATTAATTATAGGGTGTCTTGAGCTTCATCTTAAAACATTACTACTACAATCACAGGGTGGCCCATAAGTCGTTGGTGAAACAAATTTTCTTTTTTTTTTCTTTTTTAGTCGAACAGGCCTTATGTTTTGCATTTTTGCATTTTCCATCGAAATATAATGCATGTTTGTAGAAAAACAAATTCTGGATGCAGCAAGTGCGTTATGGCAGCGAATTTTGATTAAATGCTTCATATTTGAAAAGCTCAATTTGCTATTAAGCTATAAGGTTGACTAAGAAACGGTTTTTTTCGGGAACACTTTAAGTTTACTTTTGGACATTTTTGTACGGTTTTAAACAATAAAGTTATTTTGATGAAACATGGCACATTGTTTTGACTATATAGGTTATATTGGTAACCAAATTTGATGCATGCTTTCTTTAAAAAAAAAAAAAAAAAAAAAAAACATATTTGCTATTAAAAACATTTTAATGAAAATTCACTACCATAACGCACTTGCTGCGTCCAGAATTTTTGAAAATTACAGGCAGGTCGTAATAATGTTGAATTTCGCTAAAGTGTTTGAGTATTCTCTTGAAAGGTGTTTATCATCACATGTATATCCATTTATCTCTCCCAGTCAGCAAAGTTTTCTAAGAAATCACTCCACAGTTACTAACCTCTGTACCAGTGCTCATCACAGGTTCCAATCTTTACTTAATGAACCTCTGTACCTTTACTCAGTATGTATCTAACTGCCTTGACAGGAACATTCAGGTTGATGCTGTATATTTCGACATTAGCAAGGCTTTTGATTCCATTCCACATGCACCACTTTTGAATAAACTGAGTAACTTTGGTCTTTGATTCTTTGTTGACTTTTTTAAATTTTACCTTTGTGGGAGGATACACTATGTCTTCTATGGCGAGTCTCATTCTTATGGGTTTGATATATTACCTGGGCTGCCTCAAGGCTCAATCCTAGGCCCTGTCCTTTTCAATATATTCATCATCTTGACAGCACAACCTCTGTTCCAAAACTATTCTATGCCGACGATTTAAAAATATATCTGTCTGTAAATTCTAATGGCTGTCAACTTCTCCAGAACAACATTAACCTTGTTAACGCCTGGTGTCTTAATAATGGCCTATCACTTAAATTCTCCAAATGTAAAGTCATGTCTATTACTAATAAAGCTGTACTACTTGAGTTTAACTAGCAAGTAAATAATACCACCATTTGTCATGTCTCAACTATTCTAGACTTGGGAGTAACCTTTGATTCTCAGGTTAGGTTCAGTCAGCATGTAAGTAATATTTTGTCATCATCAGTGAAATGCCTGGCTTTTGTAATCCGAAACAGCAAATTCTTTTCTGATGATGCTACTTTAATCATCTTGTATAACTCCTTTATTCGTGCACGATTAGAAAATGCTAGTCTATGCTGGTCTCCTTTCTACTCCGTTTATAAAACTCCCTTGGACTCAGTAAATATGTAAATTCCTTATGTATTTATTTTTCTTCAGTGAACAACATTATCCAGAAAGGGGTTTTCCTCACAGTTCGTTATTAGACAGATTTCAGTTCATAATCATCCATGTGTAATATTGAATGTCCTCGACTTCTTTCCCAGATATCCTTGTGTACAAGATCCTCACACTATTATACTCGAAATGCAAACACATTTTCTCTTCATGTGCCAAGAACGAACATCTCAATCAAATCCCCTGTTTATTTTGTGTCATCTTTATACTTTATGACTCCCCAGCAGACATATTCAGAACTTCCAATTTACACTGCTTTCTTCTAAGCTTCAGACTCTGTACCTAATACTTAGGTCCCTTTTCTTTTGCTTCTCGTTATTTTAGTTTTTGGGTTTTCATTTGTTTAATTTTGTTTACATTAGTAATTGAGTTTATATACCTGTTAATGCATATATTTAAATAAATAAAAATAAATTCTGCTGGCAAAACAATCCCGTATCTTATAAACCATATGAAATAATAAACATAATTAACTCCCTAAACCCTCTCACTATGTCCGAAAAAGTTCTACTAAACTGCAACTAGAGCAACATTTTAAATCTATGATACAAGTTCTTGAACTGTACAAAGAAAACTGGAAAAAAGACTAGACTGAACCAATAGGACGGTTTGTGTTTGCAACATATTTAAGAACATACAATTTGAGTTTATATTAGTCAAAAAACTATTATTGTAATTTATGTATTGAACACGAACAGGGTAAGCTAGACGATGTTACAAATACAAAAGGACAAGAGAAAGAGCGTGATAAGCAAAGGACTGAGCGAAATGATAAGATCTTACCATGGACTCGCAGGCTGTGCTCCGCATTTGAATGCCACAGCTATTTATTTTAAAACAAAGCTCAGTTGTCATAATTTTAGTTACAATGTAGCTCAAAACTGTAGTTGCTATTAGTTCAGAGATTGATGCTGATCTCACAGTCTCAACATTTGTTTCAAGCATAATAAATTATCTAAATGCAATTTGCCCATTACACAAACTTCTGATTACAGGGATACAGGGTACCTCTTTTTGAGTTTAAGCATGTGGATATCGCAAACCGTAATAGATAAGGGGTTGGTTAAATTGAGGAAAAGTTGTGCAATCTGATGGTGAAAACATAAAGGTCAAAAAAGCTCATCTTGTTCTTCTGGTTCCTGAATTATCCCAAAAAAGACTGAATTTTCAGAATATTTTATTTTCGCTATAACCTTTTTACTACTGTTTGTATCAACACGGGATTTCCACCTTCTTAAAACAACTTTTGAATTGACAACGTCTCTTAAATCAAAATCCTTGAAAAGTCTTTCGGTTTTTCGAAACATCTTCAACTTCAATTTATCTTAGGGGAGCCACATTGGATTTTAATTTTTTTTAATAGAGCTCTTTTTCCTGATGCAACCTTCTATCACATTTTGTTTTGGCCTTTATGTAAAAAATCCATTTCAGCAAATTCTAAACCCCAAATAGTTCCATAGGTGCATGGATGGGTTTTGCCTCTTAGTAGCATGGCACGGGCAACACGGTGGCGGCCTGTCAGGCAGTCTTTGAAACAGAGATAGTGGCCTTTCAGGAATAGCTTGGGAGTACCTGGAAGTGACTTGGGATTACAGCCATTGTATCGGCTAAAATTACCCAACATGTATCGGTGGGCGGGTACATCATTAGTGTTAAACAGCGAGAGCCGGGAGTGTAAATGTGCTAGTGACTTGTTCCCTTTCTACATATCTAAACATAATAAAAACTATAATTTAAACCTTGGACAGCAAAAATCATGATGAGCGATGAAGGCTGGATAGACTAGGCCCATCATACATCAAAAAACTGTATTACCTTTACTTTAGCGTTTGAAAAGTCCTAAATATAACATTTGTTGTGATTTCCTTATTTAAGTTATGTATTTTAAAATAAACGGCACTGATAATAAAAAAAAATGTTTTTAAGAGTTCTTAACAGAAAAACAAATGAAATTAGTTTTTGAAAAATGTAATAGATTTGGTTTCTAGACATCAAAGAGGTATTCAGCATTTGGCAACACCTAAGGTAACAGTAACTTTTATCTATCTTACTTCAAATGTAACATGCAATATGTCATGCTTTTCAAATATGTGAAATAAGGGTATGTGATGATTAATACTTACAGGGGGATTTAAATTGCCTTAACCAATGATTTTTTAAACATTCTACTTAAGACGTATTAATTTTTCATGCATTTAAAGCAGCCAAAGTATATGATGGCATTTTTTACTTGACTTGGTAGTTTGTGAGTCATCCCAAGTATCAGCTGGAGATATTTGAATAAAACTTTATATTTGATGGCACCAATAGTGCAGCAGACCGAATGTTTGTACCTCTTTTTATAAATATAAAAATTTGCTGATTTCCAGATTTTTCCCAACTTTCCAACTCATTTTAAGAATTATACAATTTACACACATTATTACCATATTTTTCACTTGTAAAATCCCAATATATGGATGAAATTCAATAAAAGATTTTAGGATCATAAATATTGTAAACACCATATTCCATTATAATCTGCTGAATTCACTCATACTAACACATTTCTTAGTGAAGATCGACGTACACCAATAAGTTACCAGTGAATATTGTTCCTATAAAAATACAAAGTTTTAAGGTCACATGTCCAGTGTATATATGTTGACTGCATTATCAATACTGACTAGTAACTTTACTAAAAAAAAAACCTGTTAATGTGTAGACACATCCAAGTGAAAGACTTCCACCACCTCAAGTGCCACTGTGTAATTCTAATACTTGTTAACATTATTTTATATCCAGGTCATAGGTCTAATGAAAAATAAACAACACCAAAAATAAAAAAGATAAAGTAAATATCGTGGGTTTGGAAGAAGACAATCATAAGTAAAAAAATATCATTTTCAAGTATGTGCGACCAACGAACTCTAAAAAGTGCATTTGTTTATTAGGATTAATGTCGCAACTTCAACTCATTCGATAATCACCAGTTGGTGTCTTGTGACGGTTTGCGTCTAACGAAATCTGCTAGAAGTGTATGTGAAAGACTGTCACAAGTGAGTTGTCTTTCAGCAGTGTTTTAGGTTACGTTGAGTTCTTTCGTAAAAACTGGCACAATTTGAGAAGGTACGTAATTTCTGTGATTTATTTTCTGAAATACCGTCTTATACTTAGAACAGTATTCTTCATAAATAGGGTTAATTTATGTAAAAGTTTTTGTGTAGTACCGTCACATTTTGAATTGTGACTGTATTCTTCATAAGACTTCATTCATATATGTGTTTATCTTATTATCATTTCGGTTTGTGCCAGTATTCTACAAAAATAATTTAAGATTGTTGTCAAATTGCATGCATTATTTAGAATTGTGACATTTTTCTTGAAACAAAAAGTTACAGTTTAGTTTTATAACTGATTTTTGCTCTAACTATTATGCTGTATTCAACAAATTAAACAGTATCTTGGTTTTAGCTTTCAAAACAATGAGTAACCAGCGGACAAAACTTACATTAACACTTGCCAAAGCGCAAAATAAATGAAATAAGAGGGAGCAAAATGCTATAGAAGTTAGGAAATTTTTTAAAAACAATGATAAAGAAAACCATACTTTGGGTAGTTCAAATACTTTAGTTCCAACCAAAATAGATACTGATATTATACTACCAGATATTATCAGATATTATCGATATTGTAACAGATGTAGGAAATATTTCTAGAAATTATGCAATCAACGATGCTGTTAGTACATAAGTAGTACAGCCAACTCTCTCTAAATCAAATTCCCATCTGGCCCCTCCAACTGCTTGAGTTAGAGAGAGTTCAAAGTTTAAAGAGAGGTAAATATAATACTTAATTAAATAGTATATTATGTAATGAAGTACATAGGTAGGTATTTTATTGCAGAAATTAACGATTCACAGAATACCCAGGTAAGTTTGAGTAGTCTATCGCTCCCTATGTGATGTTCAGTAATAGGTTGTTTACAGTTACAAGCAGGCGGTGACGTGTAAGCACATCGTTTGACTTAAGAGAGAATATTTTTATACGCATTTTAAAATTGGCGGATGCTTCTTTTTGTTCAAATTAAAATTTTAAAAGTTCGACTTATAAGAGTGAAATTCCAATGTGTAACCGCTGTTGCTAGGTAAATAATTCGAGTTAAAGGGAAATTCCACTAAAAGGGGTGCCAACTTAGAGTTGACTGTACCATTACCTATTTTCAAATATCAGTTCATTTGATGCTATACAGTATTGTTTCTGTCCAATATGGGATTAAACCCAATTTTACTTTTGTCTCAGAATTGCTAAAAGCAGATAGCAGGAACAAAGCAGAAAATGCTCCTAGTACTAGTTGTGATAATTCAGAGAACCAAGGTATGATTTAGTAAATATTACAAAAGATTACTCAAATTTCTATGGATGTTGATATTATAATTATTTTTTATTAATTTTAATTTATTAATAGTAATCAAATCTTTGATACTGCAGATCCCACGTCATGCAAGAATCTGTTCGATAAATATTCAAACCAAAATGATTCGATTTCAGATACAGATTTGAGCAGTGAATTCCTAAAAGCGAACACGAAACAGAAAGTCTTCCTAGTACTAGTTGTGATAATTAATCAAAGGAGAACCAAGGAAGGTATAAATGATTTAGTGAAAAGTAATCCAAAAGTAATCAAATGTTTTGTGTTATCGATGAGTAGCATAAAAATAAAGCAAACGTTTGAGAAATATAGGATTCAGTTATGAATATATTCGAAAAACAAAACAAAAAACTGAGGTAATTATAGAAAAAGCTAAAGTAAGACGTGATGAAAAGATGCCGCTTGCTTGTGGCGATAAATGCCACTTGAAGTGTTCTACGAAGTTTACAGAAAAGCTTAGACAAACATTTTGATGAGTACTGGGAAATTGTAGACCTTCAGAAGCAGTGTCATTTTCTATCAAGCTGCCTTACGTTTATTAAGCCAAAGTATAGGTATAAGAAAGCTGAAAATAGCAGACGTCTCAATAATGACTTTTACTTAGAATCTGACGAACAAAGAATTCGAGTATGTTAAACAGTTTTTTATTGCCACTATTAATAGTAGAACCATAAGAATCATAATTGAGAAAAGAAGAATTTACGACCAAAGGGACATTTAAACCAGAAATGTGAGAAAAACATGGCAATCATACTACTGTTTCAGACAATATAAAGAAAGATGTCAGAAACCATATAAATTCGATCCTAAGAATTCTTAGCCATTACTGCCACTCACAAAATAAGAAAGAGTATATTGAAGGAGGAAGCCGATTGCTGATCTACACAGAGACTACAAGAAATCTTGTCAGGAAAAAATAAACCTTAGGTAAACTATTTAATGTACTATATAATTTTTAATCAAGAATTCAATACTGCATTTTTCTTTCCAAAGAAAGATCAATGCTAGCTCTGTCTTGCATTCATGGATGCAAGCCTAGAAGAAAAACAAAATGCAATGCAGACTAAATATGACACTAATCAACGAGAAAAAAAGCTCTCGCGAATGAAAAAGCAATGGGATAAAGATTCAGGTAGTGTAGTCACTGTATTTGCTCTCCAGGCAGTATTACCATGCCCTATATGAAACGCATCATCATACTACTATGTTTCTAAATTAAACGTCTTTAATTTAACAATATTTGAATTACTAACAAATAAAGCATCTTGTTATGTTTGCAGGAAGCAGAAGCTAATGGAGATGCTAACAAAATTGGTTCGTGTGTCTGGAATTAGTTGATATATTTACAAGAAAAGATTCCAAAATCAGCAGTTGAGCCAAAACTTTTAGATGTTATCTTTTACATAAATAATTGTACAGGTCAAATTAAGAACTGATTAATTTTGCATTGTATATGTATACTGTATCAAAACTAGACTTTATTCAATCTTATCACACATGAATATTTAATTACCAGACATATGCAAAATCATGTCCATTCGGTTATAGAAAAGGCAGTTAGCAAAAGCAAAAAATCAAGGCCTATTTATGTTCCTGAACAGTAGCTACTATCACCAGACAAGCCAAAAAAAAAAAAACCCAACAACCTGGCAAATCCTTTCTTGTACAAGAAAGTATTTTATGATCTGAAAGACCTTGGCTCACGGATGTGCATGGAAAATCTATAAAAATTCAGAAGGTGAAACAGTAAAAATGAGCGATATAAAAAGCCTTATGCTAAAAAGAGTTGTCCGGAACACTTTTCTATAAAACTTTCTACGAACAAAACGAGTTTTCAAGTGTAAATCTTTTAAATGTGAGACATCGAGGAACAGACCTTTCATCATTGAAACTGAAGAATGCTTATAAAGGTAAGCCAGGTATTTCAGATACTAAAAAGAAAGGATTACTATCATTTTCAATGAAAAACCGGAAAAACGAGTTGTACCTAATTACTACTACAATTTTTATAAGACTATAGATAGTTTTCATTTTTAAGGTTTCTAAGTTTTGTTATGTAGCTTTATGCTTAAAGAAATAAACTATACTTGCATTCATAATTAGCTTGGTTGTATTCTATTCAAGAAAATAGGTTAAAAAAAGTTAGTAATTTTTTGGGCATGAATATTTACAGGTAAAAGGAACGACTTTTAAATCATATAGTCATTACTGCCTCTGAAAATATGTATTTCAGTTATATGTCATTTTGCAAATTTATTTTTTAAAATGCCTCTCCTGAATATCAACAGTTTTTTACTTGTGATGGTCTTCTTTCAAACCGACGATATTACATATCACTAATACATAAAGCATTCAACAAAAATACAGATGACTATTCAGTTGTTGACTGTTTCGCATAATCCAAGCTTTTGGTTTATTAAACGTTACTTATTACAAACTCTTCTTAATTTTGTGGGTTACTTTTGATTTAACATTTTTAACTGAGGAGCAACTAGATCATAGGATGTTTAAAAGTAAATGTGGTTGACTGGCTTAAAGTTCTATAAACTCATTGACTTGGATATTTGACTTAGGCTTCTGCTATCGGGGTTCTTCTTTCTTGTGTAATTCTGTGGGTGGAGTGATACTGATCTTATGTGTAGGTGGTGGTGGAGGTCCAGGACCTGGACCGGGCCTGAGTGGCATCAGAGTTTGGTCTCGAGTTCTCAGCTGACTTGGGTGAGGTGGTGGACCATAAGCTCCAAATAATTTAGCTCTTTCCTCCTCAGCCCTCATAGCATCCACTAGTGAGTTATATCTCAAGTGATCAAATCGATGATAGTATGGATCAGTTGGCGGTGTTGCCCAGTGTGTGGTATGAGGCTGATAATGGGATGGCAATCCAGGGGGAATATTTGGAGGTGGTAACATGCGTGTCCGATCTATCGCTGACTGCAGTGGTATGCTAGGTGGGTGTCTTAATAAAGAATAGTACTTAGCATCTTGTGCATATAACTCCTCAGTTTTCGTGCGTGGTTCCTCCTTGATTCGTATCTCAGTGGGATCAGATTGCCCATTCTTAAGAGGAGACCTATCACGTATCACTGGCGGTGGCATCTGTTTTGCACTTTCAGCAAGTCTCTGTTGATGCAACAGACGATCTCTTTCACGCTCACGTTCTCTTTCTAGTTCTCTTCGCTCTAGCTCCCTACGTTCCTTTTCTCGTCTTTCTCTTTCACGTTCTTGTTGCTGTAACAACAAAAAAAAGTTAATGTTACAGCAAAAAGGACTAATTAATCTCAAAACTATTCATATTATAATAATGCATTTATATCTTTGTTTAAAACCCGGTTTTAACATGCTTCTTTTAAGTTTACAAAAAGGAAAAACGTATAGGCGTAAACTTTTTAGTATTCTTTACAAATAAATGTTCAACATACTAATTAGTTTTCCCTTTACTGAAACATTTGTTGGTAAATATATTGATACATACTTAGTAAACATATTTGTTTATGAATTATATAGTGTCATACAGCTTCAGCTTTGATTATACACAATTTGTAAATGCAAATTATATGAGCTCTTTTAGCATATTTTGTATGTTGAAACATGAACAGTTATCATATGATATTTTTTATTTAAACTCGAGTGCCAACAGAAGAGAAGAATTCCAGCCATCAGCGTGTGTGACCCAGATGAATAAAACGTCTGACGTCATCACGTTCAATAGCATTGAACTCTCCTGTAAGCTGGTTCTCCAGCCACATACATATTGGATTAGGTTAACACAATACGCAGCTTTTGGTAAACATGTTCCAGTGTAATTAAAATATGCAATCGGCTAATGGAATCGACCAGTGACCACAAATTGTTGACCTAACAAATATAATAAAAATAATACTTAACATGTAATTGTACTCACTCTTTTAGACTCAATTGTTTTCTTAGTTAACACATATATATATATATATATATATATATATATATATATATATATATATATATATATATATATATATATATATATATATATATATATTGTATTGCTATTTAAAGTGTACAAACTATAAGGGAGTTTTTTTAGAGTATAAACTGATAAATTTTAAAATGAAAATGAGCGAATTAAAATCTAAAATAAAGACATACGAACTCCGCCATGGACGGTCCCAAGCCCGGCTGAGAAAGGAGGAGGGCCATACCGTAACCCTACCTAGTCATGTCTTAGGAGGGCCGGGACTGCTTGCCTTAATTGGCCGGCATTGCGAGGAGAGTCCTCTATAAAAAACCCACATCGCTAGGTCGTTGGCGGGTTGGTGCCGAAGCGATGATGCTTCTGGCCGATATGGCCGGGCATTGGCAGGATGGTAATTCTGTCGCTAACGTTAACCCTCCCCAGGGAAACCGGGCGACCTCCCTGTGTAAATGCCTCTTCATGGGATGCGGGGCTCTTCCATGGAGGTTTATTTTCCCTTGCTGCTCGTGGGACCAAACATGGACACGACTTACACAGACCCAGAGGAGGTGGCAGGATTCAACCTTCCACTGGAACCTCCAGAGGGAAACAACAGGGGAAAGGAAAGTCCACCCCTAGGACGACTACCAAAGGTAGACCCTCCTATAGGAAGCTTGGTAATCGAGCTTCTAAAAAGGAGGAGGAACCTGCACCATAATTCCCTTTCCTTTCGAGCTCCTTAACCTACTCCTTTATCCTCTATACACTCCTATATTCCTACCCCCATGCCCACCAACATAAGGTGCATCCAAGCTCATTTGCATCATGCTAAGGCTGCGACATACCTCCTTAGCATGAAATTAAAGGAAGAGCAAATAGATATTGCTCTTCTCCAAGAGCCCTGGACCGCCAATTCGGAACGAACTAAAGGGCTGGGTAACACTTCTGGTAAGATAGTAGAGGTGGGCACTGGTACCAATCCCAGAGCCTGTATCTGGATCAGAAACAATTTGCAGTATTTTACACTTTCAGAATACTGCACCAAGGACATGGCATCCATCCATCTCGTGATCACATCCGGCGGGACCAGCCTGGAAGTAGTGGCCTGTTCGGCCTATTTCCCTGGAGACAGAGATGCAGAACAACCACCTCCAGCAGATGTGCGGAAATTGATCGCCTTCTGCAAGAGGAACAACTATCACCTCGTAATGGGGTGTGATGCGAACTCCCATCACTTGGCTTGGGGGAGCACGGACACTAACAGACGAGGTGAATCACTATTTGAATACATTTTAGGGGAGGAGCTGGTTGTCAACAACATAGGCTCGGAACCCAACTTTTTTCAGCTAATCGTAGAGAGGTTTTAGATCTCACGATGAGCTCAAGACTTTTGAGCTCAAAAATTCTCAAATGGAGGGTGTCGTCTGAACCCTCATGTTCTGACCATGCCCATATCCTATTTGAGATTGTAACAGGCCCTAGACCTGTGGTGGAGTATCGCGACCCGAGAAGGACGGATTGGGAGGGGTACAAACAGTCCCTCGCCGCCGGTCTTGGGTCCGCTATCCCCACAGTGAGGGATCGTGATGAGATTGAGATTGCGGCTGAACAGGTTAGGGAAGCCGTTGTCTCTGCATATTACGAAAACTGTCCACTAAGGTCAAAGAAAGACAGTCGGGGGTCTACTTGGTGGAATAATAACCTCGACAAACTACGAAGGGAAGTTAGACATCTCTTCAATCGTGCTAAGACTACAGGCAACTGGGAGCAATATAAAACCGCTCTAACACACTATAACAAAGAGATTAGGAACGCTAAGAGGGAGTCCTGGAGGAGGTTCTGCGGGGACATTAATAATATGCCCAGCAGCGCCAGAATCCACAGGATTCTCTCACGCGACCGTGTTCAGGAGCTGGGATCGATAAAACGACCAGATGGTTCCTTTACTGAATCTCGGAAAGAAACGTTAGAGCTCTTAGCACACACACACTTCCCAGATTGTCTGATCCTGAGCAACGGAGAGGTCCTACCGGCTGAGGGACGATTTAAACGCCCTCATGGGGAGGACTGGCGAGTTGCTCGGCGAATAGTAACAGCCTCGGCAGTGGAGTGTGCTGTGAATCATTTCCAGCCATTCAAGTCGCCAGGGGAGGATGGGGTGGTACCGGTCCTACTACAAAAGGGACTGGAGATTCTCCTACCTCACCTTATCAGGCTGTACAGAGCCAGTCTGGCCTGGAACTACATTCCATCCAGCTGGATGGTGGTTAGCGGGGTTTACATTCCCAAATTGGGACGTAAGGACCTCCTACCTACATCACTGAGACCTCTCAGTATTACATCATTCCTCCTGAAGGGATTGGAAAAAATACTGGACGGACACATTAGGGGGAACATCTTACCCAATAACCCCCTAAATACCCACCAGTATGCCTATCAAACTGGCAAATCAACTGAGTTCGCGCTCAATAACCTCGTCGAGAAGATCACACACTCTCTGGAAAATGGAGAGGTTGCGGTGGCGGCATTTCTCGACATCGAAGGCGTGTTTAACAATGCATTACAGATCTCCCTCTACGAGGCCACTATCGCTAGGGGGGTGGAACCTACCATCTGTGGCTGGATCGGAAACATGCTGCATAATCGGACCATTATTACCTCGTTGCGGGGAGAGGTGGTCGGCGTCAGGGCTGCGAGGGGGTGTCCTCAGGGGGGCGTTCTATCCCCCTTGTTGTGGTCCCTCTTTGTGGATGATTTGCTGGCTATCCTCGGACTCTGGGAGGTTGAGGTCCAGGCGTATGCTGTTGATCTTGTCATAATGGTTAGAGGCAATTCTGAGGAGGAACTGGCAAGTACTCTTCAAGAGGCACTAAATGTAGTCAATGATTGGTGCCGGAGGGAACAGATGTCTGTGAACCCCCGCAAAACGATCATTGTTCCTTTTACCAGAAGAAGAAGGTTGGACAAATTAAAACCACCTATTCTTATGGGGGAAACCATTCCATTTTCGGACCAAGCAAAATATCTGGGAGTTACCCTAGATAAGAAGCTCAACTGGGACATACAGTTAGAAAATGTCCCTGTGGACCTGCCGGAGAATCTGTGGTAACAACTGGGGAACAAACCCCCAACAGATGTACTGGCTCTATGTAGTGGTTATCAGGCCAATGATAACATATGGAGTCATAGTTTGGTGGCCTAAGGTACTTCGTGGTACCGCGAGGGCCAAACTGGCTCATCTACAGAGACAAGCTTGTCTGATGATAACGGGAGCGATAAGCACCGCACCATCAGCCGCTCTGGAGGTCCTCCTCAATATTCCCCCACTTCACATGTGGTTGGAGAGGGTGGCGAGGTGGACAACGTACAGACTAAAACAAACGGCAGATAACTTGCCGAGGGAAGTCAATCTGAGAGGGTCCGGTCTCCTTGATGACAGTGATTGTCACAGGATTCTGGGAATGGTCTCAGACTTGATGCCTACAAAAATCAGCAGATATCTGTCTTTCAAGACCGTCCTCCTGGAAAGGGAGGACTGGGGCCGGAATCAATTGACCCTGTTGAGAGCGGACCTCTGCTGGTACTCTGATGGCTCCAACACCAATTTGGGAGTAGGAGCCGGCGCATATGGGGGCAGCACTGATGCTAGACTATCAGCTAGCCTCGGCAAGTACGCAACCATACACCAGGCAGAAGTGTATGCCATCGAGATGTGTGCAAGGGAAAGTTTGAAAGACCTGTGCACAAACAAATCCATAAAGATATATGCAGACAGCCAAGCTGCAATAAAGGCTCTTGGTTCCTACCGGTGTAATTCAAAGACGGTATGGAGTTGTAAATCTGCCCTTAACGAATTGGGCAGCTGTAATGAGGTGTCGCTGGTCTGGATACCGGGTCACTCGGACCATGATGGCAACGTTGTGGCCGACGCGCTTGCCAGGAGTGGTGCCCAGAGTGACTTTTTCCGACCAGAACCGGTGCTGGGAATAACATCTTGCACAGCAAAACGCACCTTAAAGACCTGGACAGAAAGAATGACAATCCAATATTGGCAAAATCTTCCAGGATTAGCTCACTCTAAGGCCTTCATAAATGGCCTGTCTGAGTCAAGGGCTAAGAAACTTCTAGAGATGAACAGACAACTGAGTACTTTAGTCGGCCTGTATACAGGACACTGCCGCTTGCGGCATCACATGCACCGTATTGGGGTCGGTCAGGAGACCGAGTGCCGGCTGTGTATGGAGAATGACGAGACAGCAGAGCACGTGCTGTGTTCCTGTCCGGCAGCGGACAGGACTAGACACCTGCTCTTTGGCAAGGTAAAGCTTGCTCCAGAGGATCTGGATCAACTTTCGCCCACAAAGGTAATCGACCTCTGTAGGAGGCTGGATTTTTTGGGCGAAATATAGACATTAGGCGTGAGCCACAATAGACCTTATGGTCGCGGTGGAGGGACCGATATGGACCACTCACGTAACCTAACCTACGTTATGACACCAGGAAATGGAAATAAAACCTAAATATAGTGAATATTTAATTAAAAGGGGATATTATAACACATACATGCCAAGTATGAACATTTAAATGGATATAATATGATAATGTTGGAAAAATAATATAACATATTTAAAAACAACTACTAAATTAATCACTTTATATTGAAGAACTAAAAATTTATCAAGTTCACAATAAATAGCCCATTTCTCACTTATTGGTTTATATTTCTTAGAAAAAGAATAATAGCTGGAATAATTCTCCATATTTTGGAATAAAAGGAGTTTAATACATCCATGTATAATTAAAGCTGGTGTCAAAGAAATCACCAGATTTAAAATACAAACAAAGAGGTTTGATGTTTAAATATAAAGAGAAAAATTTGAGGGATAGGTTAGGGAATGGTGGAGATATGAACTATAATTAAAAAGGAGGACAAAGCTGCACGCTGCACCTATGGGTTTTAAATTATAATTGTAAATTGTAACTTGTATCAATTTGACATCAGTGGTTTCCCAAGGTGCTTTATTCCTCCATCTTCATTTTTGATTCCAAGAACTGTGCTTGATTGTAGATAATTAAGACATAATTTGACAGTACTTTCTTTTGAGGGGCACATTTTCCAGAATATAATCGTTCCTTGAATTGGGCTTGAGCTGCGTCGCCCCAGACATGATATATAAATTTATTTTCAAATTCGTCAAAGTTTTATATTTCTGACTTTGTTTATATACCATAAAAGTGCTTCTACAATCAGCATGGTTATTTTCAAAATATTTCTGAATTTCTCTTGCTTGAATAATCTTCGATATTTTGATTGATTTGATCCATCTGGTCAATTGTATTATTTTGTAAATATACATCGTTCACTTCTTGCTTAACTTGTTCACACCTCGTTTTCATATCTACACACACATGATCAATTTTTCTTTCTATTGTGTTTTGTTCTGCCTTTTGAACTTATTTTTCTATCTCCATTTTATATCCATAACTACCATATTTTCTTCTCTTGTGTCCTGCATAGTTCATTCTATTTTTCCTACATCCATATCATGTTTATAACTACACTTGGAGAACCCAAATCACCACAACACAACTTTTTAAAGACCTGACGATCGTTTCACTACCAAGGCTGTCGTCATCAGAGGATGAAAATTTCTAAACTTCTTACTACTAAACAACAGTTTATATAATGAGTGTTAGGTAGAGACCTATACCGTGAGGGAGACTAAGTCGCAGGCAAATTTTATGTGTATTGTATTTTTATTTCCAGACGAGGTTTTAGTGAATTTTCTTAAAAAAATTCACTAATGATCCCGACTTTTGAATTTTTAAAAAATTTCTTCAAATGAGCCCTAATTAGGTCCCCCAGAACACATATCCGGGGTCAGTTTCAATTTTTATATGTTTATTTATTTATTTATTTATTTATTTATATATATATATATATATATATATATATATATATATATATATATATATATATATATATATATATATATATATATATATATTTGTGTGTGTGTGTGTGTGTGTGTGTGTGTGTGTGTGTGTGTGTGTGTGTGTGTGTGTGTGTGTGTGTGTGTGTGTGTGTGTGTGTGTGTGTGTGTGTGTGTGTGTGTGTGTGTGTGTGTGTGTATCACACCGATAACTCAAAAAATAATGGGCCGATTTTGGCTAAATTTGGTAAATACCTTCCTTTTGCAAATGGCTTGGATAAGTTCGTTAGCCAGGAAAATCGGTCCAGGGTTTCCCGGAAAATTTTGTGTTTTCTTTCGAAAAAAAATTATATCTCCCGAATTAACAAAGTAAGGGCAACAAAATTTGGTACGCGGGTTTATATCATTATAGGTAAGTCACCTACCAAAATTAGCTCTGTAGGTCAAAAGACAAAAAAGTTATGGGCATTTAAAGAAAAATAAATTGGGGGTTTCCTCGAAACGTCAAAGTGACAATTTAAAATGTCAAAATTGGCAACATTTAGGCAAAGAACTTGAATCTAATACGGGCTATGGAAAGAAAATGTCTCAAGTAGAATGTTTTACAAACCCCGAAGTCTTAGTTTTAACCGTCATTGTCCTTCATTTTACTAAAATGTTTCCAGAAAATTCATTTCAAATAGACCCTTTCTCTGATGCTTGGCAGTAGTCTTAGCTATAGAGTTTATCGTTTAATGGTATATAATTTTTGTCGAATTTTCGTAAAAAATCAATAAAGCTCAATATATCCATTATACAAGATATGAAAAAAAAAATGTATACATTAATTATATGGTGTCTTGAGCTACATCTTAAAAAATATTTCTACAATCACAGGGTGGCCCATAAGTCGTTGGTGATACAAATTCTCTCTTTTTTTAATCAAACACGCCTTATGTTATTGCATTTTTGCATTTTCCATCGAAATATAATGCATTTTTGTAAGAAAAAAAATTCTGAACGCAGTAAGTGTGTTATGGTAGCGAATTTTGATCAAATGCTTCATATTTGAATAGCTCAATTTGCTATTAACCTATAAGTTGACCAAGAAACGAGTCTTTTCGGGAACACTTTAAAATTTGCTTTCGGAAATTTTTGTACATTTTCAAACAATAAAGTTATTTTGATGAAACATGGCACATTGTTTTTACTATATAGGTTATACTGGTAACCAAATTTGATGCCTGCTTTCTTAAAAAAAACACATTATTTCTATTAAAAAATATTTTTATGAAAATTCACTACCATAACGCACTTGCTGCGTCCAGAGTTTTTTTAACTTCCTGTGTAACTTTACCTGGCGATTTTCGGAATATTTTTATCTGTATCAGAGACAGAGGGCAAACAAAGGACTATAAATCAATGGCCGCGCTCGGTTTAAAGAACTTTTGTTTTTTATTGCCTTAGAAATATAAATACTTTCGTATGCATCTATCTTCACTGCCTGTCTAACATTTTTGATAAATTTCAGATTTTCTTTATCAATGTGGTGGTTATTATTCTAAATATGTTGTGCCACGCATGACTTGTCTACACTACCGTTTCTCAGCTGTGCCAGATGTTCACGAAAGGTTCTTAGTCTGTCCAATTGAGATTACAATCTGCACAACCTATCTCATAGATACCCGATATTTCAGTGGTTTTATCTTTATCTTTCGTATTACCTAACAAATTGCTTAAATTATTTGTTTGCCGAAAAAGTTAGCTGCAAATCGGCTTTCTTAAAAATGCTCTCGAGACCCCTTGTGATACGCTTAAAAGGTAGGCAGACAAATTTTTTCTCTATTTTATCTTTCATGAATGTCGTGCATTCTGCTAACATTTTCTTTGTTCTTTGTCTATTGATTAATTTTTCCACCAAGCAATCCGAATATCTGTTACATTTAGCCACGTTTTTAATGTACGCTAATTCTATACTATATCCACTTTTAGGGGTTAAGGAGTCGCGGGCCAAAGGACTCCAGGGGGCAAGCTGAGGAAGTGGAAATAACAACATAAACTCCCGATGAAGCTTTCCCCAAGACCGTCATGCGCGGTAAAAATCCGCATCCTGCACGAGGTGACCCTGCTAATAACTAAACATGACGGATCTAGACAAGGAGGTCGAACTAAACTCCCCCAATCTACGGTGTCACGTGACCCGTGCCTATGGATGGATGGCACCAGGGTGATGGTGTCGTGAACGGAACCTCTGGAGTACCAGGCAACCCTCCAGAGTAACCCGCCTTGCACCACACAGGGGGTTCTGATGGTGTGGACAGTATTTCCCCCATTCTCGTGGGAACAACATGAAGATTATAAATACATATAAAACCAAAACCAATGAGGCTCGAGGAGTGGCTCCGGCTACAGACTTGAGCCTTGAGTCTATCCCGGAAACGGAGACGAGCCAGGGTGCGGCAGCGGACTCTGGAGGTCCCACGACCGGCGTAGATACGGGGGATCATGGGGTAGCTTCGGCCAGAGACCTGTCCCCGACACCCAAGCTGGAGGCTGGGTCCCACCGGAGGGCGGCGAGCTCCGCGGACTCCGGGGGCCCCTCCACCAGTGAGGACTCTACTGTTAGAGTAGAGGGACTGCCCCGGCAGTCCAAGCGTCTTTCCGGGGCGCAAAGAAAGAAGCTCCGGAGGGCGCAAAAAATGGCGGCCGGGACCTGGACGGTCGAGAAACCTGTAAAGGCGCAAGAGGGGAGTGCGGGTCAGAAGAGGACGCGCTCGAACTCTAGCACGCCCACTACAGACAGACGTTCCAAAAGGGCCAGGGTGCCTGTAAAGGCGCAAGAGGAGAGTGCGAGTCGGAAGACGCCGCGCTCTGGCTCTAGCACGCCTACTACAGACAGACCTCCCAAAGGAACTAAGGCCGGAACACCGGCGCAGACTGGCTCTTACAGGGAGGCTGCGGAGGGCCTCGGGATGGCGGTGATTGACAGACGCCATCCTGAGGTCACGCTAGACCAGGGGAAGGCGGACCTGATCCAGGCTGCGGTGGTAGCTGCAGTGGACTCTCTTCAGGAAGGGGAGAGCCCGCCTCAGTTCCACCGGACGCGCCTGACGGGGGGCATCCTCTGGATAACCTGTGCCGGCCCGCAGTCGCGGGACTGGCTGCGGAAAACGATCGGGGGCCTCGGTCAGATTTGGGAGGGGGCAGACTTGACAGCCGTCGAGCCCAAGGAACTCCCAAAGAGACGCAAGGTCCTCGTACGGATCCCTGACACCGTCCCGCATGAGACGGTGATCAGCAGACTTAAGATCCAGAACCCTGAACTGGAGACGCAACACTGGTCGGTTCTAAGCAGGAAGGCAGAGGAGAAAGGACAGACGCTCGCCTTCTCGATCGACCCGACATCTTACAGAGCCCTTGAAGGAACCTCCTTCAAGGCATTCTGGGGCATGGGAAGGGTTAGCTTCCGCCCACTGGGGAAGCAATTAAGGGTTAATGGGACTTAGGTTCCTTCAGGTCAACCTCCAACACAGTAGGGCAGCCACGGCCGGACTACTAATGGCTCTGAGGAACACGGATGTGGCCCTCATCCAGGAACCGTACTCCTACAAAGGAGAGATCAAGGGACTCGGCGGAGCTAATGGAAAGCTCATCTACAGCAGGTCCAGCGAGAATCCGAGGGCCTGCATTTTTGTCAGGGAAGGGATAGAGTTTCTCCCTCTAATGAATTTCTGTTCCAGGGACCTGGCAACGATCAAAATCCGATGTGGAGGAGCGGATGGGCTGAGGGACATTACTGTCGCGTCAGCCTATCTGCCAGGGGACAGCACGGACCTTCCTCCACCCAACGAATTGGAGCAGCTGATGGTGGGTAGCAGAGCAGGTGGATGGCAGACCATCATCGGCATGGATGCGAATGCGCACCATGAGTTGTGGGGTAGCTCGGACACAAACTCTAGGGGTGAGGCACTTTTACAATTCTTTATGAAATTTAATTTAGACATATTGAATAGAGGTAATAAACCGACATTCGTCACAACACGGCGTGAGGAAGTTTTAGACCTAACAGTTTCCACCCAGTTTCTGGGTGACTTTGTTAAAAGCTGGGCTGTGTCTGGGGAAGTGAGTAGCTCAGACCACAGATACATCCGGTTTGAAATCGCCAAAGTCGAAAGAGAAACGGTATGGTACCGGGACCCCCGCAAGGCGGACTGGGAAGCCTACAGGGCAGACCTAGCTGTGGAACTGCGGGGGGTTGAGAGGGCCATAAGGGATTCAATAGACCTCGAGATTGCAGCAGTCCAATTGCGAGACGCAATTACCTCGGCCTATAACGCCAACTGCCCCCTGAAAATGAGGGTGTCCACCAGGAACGTCCCATGGTGGAACGAGGACCTCAGGCAAAGGAGGACGCAGGTTCGTAAGCTGTTTAACGCGGCCAAAAGGTCGGGAGCATGGGATGAATATAGACAGGCCCTATCGACCTATAACAAAAGACTGAGGGACGCCAAGAAGGAGTCGTGGAGGAGGCACTGCGAAGAAGTGGAAAACACGTCTGAGAGTGCTCGACTACACAAGATCCTGTCTAAGGGCCCTCAGACTAACATAGGCTCCCTTAGAACACCCACGGGAGGCTTTACAAGCTCGGGGGAGGAAACTATGGAAATTTTACTCCAGACGCACTTCCCCGGCTGTAACATAATAAACCAATCACCTCCGGACTGGGAACACTCAGAAATAGAGGCGTCTTATAGGCGGGCATCTAGAGTAGACTGGACAGTCGCTAAAGAGGTGGTTACCTGGAGCAAAATCAGATGGGCCATTAACAGCTTTAAGCCATACAAATCGCCGGGATTTGATGGAATAATGCCCATCATGCTCCAACAGGGGATAGATATACTGGCGCCGGTGCTTACCCTCATTATGAGGGCCAGCCTGGCTCTGGGGTACATTCCGAGGGCATGGAGACTGGCCAGGGTTGTATTTATTCCTAAACCTGGGCGTCCAACAGACCAGGCAAAGTCCCTGAGGCCAATAAGTCTCATGTCCTTCTTGCTGAAAACAGTGGAAAAACTGCTCGACCGGCACATTAGGGGCGGTGTACTGGAAGCATATCCTCTACACTGCGGACAATATGCATACAGAGCAGGATTCTCAACAGAAACAGCACTGCACCAACTGGTGCTGAAACTGGAGAATACGCTGGAGAACAAGGAGGTGGCGCTGGGGGCCTTCCTAGACATAGAGGGGGCCTTTAGTAACACCTCGTTCGGATCGGTTCTGGCAGCTGCCCGGGAGCGTGGAATAGAGGAGACCTGCTGCAGGTGGATCGGTTCCATGCTCAGGGACAGGGCGGTGTTCACCTCACTCGCGGGAGGGACTCTGCTGGCGGGGGTCGCGGCGGGGTGTCCGCAGGGGAGCGTTCTGTCTCCCTTGCTCTGGTGTCTAGTCGTGGACGGCCTGCTGGGGAGGCTCTCGGGAGGGGGGTATGAGGTACAGGGCTATGCGGACGACATTGTCATCATAGTCCGAGGAAAGGTCACACAGGCAGTGTGGGAGCGTATGCAGACTGCACTGAAAGTGGTGGAAGGGTGGACGGTTGATCAAGGGCTCGGGGTGAGCCCCGAGAAAGCAACCGTCGTGCCGTTTACGAGGAGGAGGAAGTGTGAAAGCCACAGAACTCTCACTCTATACGGTAGGAGCGTTCCAATGGCCAGGGAGGTAAAATATCTTGGGGTCGTATTGGACTCTAAGCTAACCTGGAATGGTCACATTGGAAAAATACTGCGTAAGGCAGTCATGACCTTAGCCGTCACTAGGCGGCTATATGGAAAAACGTGGGGACTAAGACCTAGTATGGCCCACTGGCTGTACACAAGGGTGGTCAGACCATCGTTAACATATGCGGCACTGGTCTGGTGGCCTAAGGTGACACAATCCAGTGCCAAACAAAAACTAGGCAAGATCCAAAGGATGGCTTGCCTAGGCATCACAGGGGCCATGTCTTCAACCCCAACAGCCGCCATGGAGGTGTTGCTGGATCTACCCCCCCTACACTTCGTTATTATGGGAGAGGCCAGGCTAGGACTATACAGACTAGCCTGCAATGGTAGACTGAAGATCAACCCAGGCTTCAGGGGCCACTGCAAAATTCAGGAGATCGTGAAGGAACCCATGCTTGAAATGAGGTCAGACTTCGCGAGCCCGCGAATGTGCAGGGAAAACAACTTCACAGTGGAAATCCCTGATCGCGGGGCATGGCGGGAGGAGACACCGGGCATACCACGGGACGCGCTCGTCTGGTTCACGGACGGATCTGGCGGGGAGCGTGGGACGGGGGCAGGTGTTTACTCGGAAGGACCGAGGGTAAGTCACAGTATTTCCCTCGGAGCCCATGCAACGGTGTTTCAGGCCGAGATGTACGCCATCCTGCACTGTGTGCGGGAGAACAAGAGGAGGGGCTACACCAACAAGCGGATCCTCATAGCCACAGACAGCCAGGCAGCCCTTAAGGCACTAAGTAGCCCACGGGTAAATTCCTGGCTGGTGAGTGAGTGCCGAGACGAGACGAGCGACCTGGCTGGGCAGAATGAGGTGACCCTCATCTGGGTGCCGGGTCACTCGGGGGTCAAAGGCAATGAAGAAGCTGACAGTCTCGCAAAGAGGGGGTCAGCAGAACCATTTATGGGACCAGAACCGGCTCTGGGCGTGTCAAAGAGCACTGCCAGGGGAGCCATTAAGTCCTGGGTCAGAAACCAACACAAGGTGTACTGGGCGGACTGTCCAGGGCTCAGACATGGGAAGTCAATAATTGACGGACCCAGTTCAAAGAGAGCTGTGGAGCTGCTAAACCTTAGCAGAGGACAGCTCAGAAACACAACAGGTCTCTTGACGGGACACATGGCCGTCAAGAAACACCTACATAAAATGGGGCGGTTCGAAGGGGACCTCGCATGCAGACTCTGCGGCGAGGGGGAGGAATCAGCCCAGCACATCTTGTGCGAGTGTATAGCTCTGGACCGGAAAAGACAACTGATCTACGGTCACTCTAGACCGGAGACAGAGCAATATAAAACTTCACCCTACCAATCGCTGTGCAGACTAGTTCAAGGCACAGTGATTTTGGAATGGGTGGAGTAAGACTAGGGGTATGCACAATCAACCAAGGGTTGCGGTGCTATCGGGGCGGCAAGGCCGCGGACGAGCCCTGAGGGAACAAAAAAAAAAAAAAATATCCACTTTTACTTAAAGAAAATTTTATTAATCCATTTACTAAGAAATTTAAACCGTTCGTTTTTTGTCCAAACGTATGATGTGAGGCATATGGAATGTAACGAGTGGTAGAGTTTCCTTCCTGTGGACATCGAATACAAGAGAGTCGTTATTTTTTAACACTAGCACCCCAGATGTTGTCTTTTCTATGTAACCATTTCTCCTCACGCGAGCTGCTTAGAGTTCCCTGATATTTATGTAGTGATTATTAATATATATAGCAACAGCACAGCTGGTCTATGCAATTCTGTTTAATAAATTTTTATTAGACAATATATATATATATATATATATATATATATATATATATATATATATATATATATATATATATATATATATATATATATATATATATATATATATATATATATATATATATATATATATATATATATATATATATAGGGAGATGCATTTCTGCGGTAAGGCTCAAATATTAATGTTATCATTCACAATACAAAAAAGTGTAATTATAAAAATTACACAGAATCACAGGCTTCACATTCTAAAATTATTTTTGATTATACAGGATGTTCCATATTTGCAAGACAAAGCACACATACTTTTTTTTGGAACACCCTGATGTTACTTAATTTTTGGACCTCTTTTTTAATTTTGAGTCTAATTTGTAGAAGTATATTTTTAACTACAGTGCTTTGCTTTAAAGACATTTTATTTGATTTTTATAAAAAAAAAAAATTAAAAAAATTCTCCTGCAGCGTGTAAATGTCTTTATTTTACTGATTATTAAACTTAAGAGACTCCAATTTGGCATGTTGTTCGTCCATGGATGACATCACATTGTTGTAATATAAACGATGTGTTTACTTATACAAGGTGTTCGTAAATAGCGATTCAAGTTGGACACATTCTAAGTCCAAAAACTAATTTTTTTTAAAATGGAACCTGTATTTTATGTTGTGAAAAGCAAGGCCTCATCTTTAGCTTTAACCTTTGTTAAGTACTCAATATGTTCAACTACCATTTTTTATATTATTTACATTTATATTCACATACCATTGTTTATAAGAGGAATACGAGGTAAAATAGTAGGACACTGAGAAATGACAGATTCCACATTGTTAATTAATCACTGCCAGTTTATTCTTAAGCCGGTAGCTGCTAGTAAAGTTTTACTAAAAAGACAAAAATGCATATTTCTTTAGGAGAATTAACTGATATTATTTGGGTTTTGGGAGAAGGTTCAAGAAATTGTCTATTATCCAATAGTGTATCACCAAAAGTTTCCTGAACGAAGGCAACCCACCAAGACAATGTTTGAGAGACTAATGAGCGGGTTAATAGAACTGGTTCTGTTAAGTACGAGTCACACAAAAAACCAAAACAATTACCACTGAGGACAATGAATTGAATGTGTTGCTGACTACCTATGACAATCCTCAACTTGGCACCCGATAAATAGCAAGCTGTCAGTACATTAGTCGTAAGTCGGTACAGAGGATATTACACAAATACAAGATGCATCCATATCATATTCAGCTACACCAAGAGCTCAGTAATAACGATTATGTGTCAAAATTGGTGATTCAATTAAAAAAAATTCAAGCTTAATATCTTGGCAGGAATTTATGCACAAATCCTGTCATTAACTTTATTCGTTCTTCACAACTTGGTAAATAGCTTAATATTTTATTTTTCATACTTTGTTTTATCGCTTTTATTTCATGTAGCCTATTTTTTATTTTTTGTTTTGATCTTTAAAAATTACTACATATGTTATTTGTACATTCATTCATTTATATTTTATTTCCACACGGCTATGTGGAGATCAGCTACATATCCGGGTCTGAACTACTTTTATTTTATTTTTTATTTCTTTTTTGTCTTGCCTTATATGTAGCTGCACTTTTTCTAAGTGAAAATTTTATAAAGCGACTATACACAATGAATGACATATGCCAAACAATCATTGACGAGTGTAAGAATAGCACCTGTGTTTACAATAGTATTACAGAATGTACTGAATTATCTAATAATGAAACCCAGTTAAATATAATACATTTTAATATAAGAAGTATACAAAATTTTTTTTGATAATCTCCAAATATTCGTAGAAGCTGCTAAAATAACTTTTGATGTTATTATTTTATCTGAAACGTGGCAAATTTATGATATTGATGACTTTAAATTAAACTCTTATGATATTTTTTACAACAAAGGCCGAGATTACAAACTTGTATCTTAATTTACTGTGTGAGTTTGGCTTTACAAAACACATTGACGCTGTTACTAGAATAGGAACAAAAAATAGTCACACATGCATTGATCATCTCTTTTTAGCACATGAAAATATTTCCTTGGATGAAAAGTTTGTAGTCATAAATGAATGCATTTCCGACCATGCAACAATTGTTCTCAATTTGAGATTCGATGGGCTTTCTTTTAAGAAACACACTTACTGTAAACCTCGCAATAAAATCGCCTATGAAAAACTTAGACAGCTTATAAGATCTGAAAATTGGCAAAAACTTTACAACTCTAATGATCCTAATTACTATACGGAATTTTTCTTTAACACATTTAACAAATTTATTCTAAAGTCTTCTTCTATGCAAAATATTTCTAAAAAAGATAATAAGATTAAGCCATGGATAACTCAAGGAATAATTAACTCAATGAAAACTAGAGAAAAACTTCGCATTATTATGTCCTACTGACACTGCAGCATCTTCAAAATATAGAACCTACCGAAACGTATTAAACAAAGTTATTACTAAAATGAAAACAGCTTATTACAGTAAACTCATTGAATCATCTAAACAAAATTCACAGAAAATGTGGCAAAATGTAAAAAAGATCACTAATCACAAACTCGGTAGTAATAATAGCTGTATCCAAGGCATTTGTCTCGAAAACAATAGTAAAGTAAATGATATCGGGCAAATTACATCTGAACTTAATAACTATTTTGCTACCATAGCGACCAAGTTAAAGAATTCAAAGTTCAACAATCAAGTGCAACCGGATACTTTTTTAATTAATAATAACCCCCACTCGTTCTTTTTCTATCCTGTATCTGAATACGAAATTACAAAACAAATAAATTCTTTAAAGAAGTCAAACAGTATAAGTCATGATAATATCAGCAATAATATTGTAAAGATGTTTTACGTATACCGGGTTAAACCAATATTTCATATTGTAAATATAATTTTACAAAGCGGTATTTTTCCTGGATACTTGAAAGTTGCCACTATAATTCCACTCTATAAGGATGGGGATAAAGAGGATATGAATAATTACAGACCAATTGCTTTAACTAGTATAATTAGTAAAATTACTGAAAAACGCGCTAAAGCACAACTAATGAAATTTTTAAATAAATACAACATTATAAATAGAAATCAGTTTGGCTTTTTGCAAAATTTATCGACTACAGATGCTATCATAAATGTAACTGAAAAATTATATGACTCCCTTAATAATAATAAAAAATGTATTGGTCTATTCCTGGATTTAAAGAAAGCATTTGATACAGTGTCTCATGATTTACTATTGATAAAACTGGAAAAAATTGGTATATGCGGTCTTGCTCTCGACTTCTTTAAATCATAGCTTTATGATAGAAAACAAAGAGTCCGCATAGGTGACAATGTTAGTGATCAGATTGGGGTTGAAACTGGAGTCCCCCAAGGAACAGTTTTAGTCCCCATTCTGTTCCTGATCTACATTAATGACCTAATGAATGTAGACATAGGAGGATAAATGGTATGCTATGCGGATGATGCCGCGGTAATTTTCTCTCATAATTCATGGGACGAAGTACTGGGAGCTGTATCCTCAGGGCTCTCAAAAATAAAATCATGGTTAGATTCGAATCTACTTTTACTCAATTTAACTAAAAATAAATTTTTGACCTTTGCAAAAACTAAGACAATGCTGCCAAATATTAATAAAATTAAATTTAAAAGTTACAATAACACAGGTCACTTTGATAGCATCGATAAGTGTGAAAGTGTAAAATATCTAGGTGTTCATATCGATCAACTACTTAAGTGGGATATCCATATAAATTATGTTAAACAGTATTCGTAAAACTATTCACAAATTCTCACAACTTAAACATATACTTGAATGGAAATGGTTAAACATATTTTATCAGGCCACTGTAGAATCTATTTTAAATTATGGTATTGTTATCTGGGGTGCAGCATATAAAACTCATTTTACTAAACTTTATTCGACACAAAAATGGATAATAAAAATTATGCTTGACAAAGACATCTTGTACCCTTCGGAGCTGGTCTATAAAGATAGTGAAATTCTCCAAATAAAAGAATTGTTTGTTTTGTCGGTACTTAAGTTCATGAACTCTAGGGATAGCTTTCAACAAAGACTGAACCATCATAAAATGACTCGTGGTATCTCTAGCGATCAGGTAATTGTCCCCTTTAGTCATACATGACGATTTTCTTATAAAAGCATAATTAAATGCAACTTTTGATGAATCTTGCTCTTATCGCATTTCATGTTAAATTAGAAGTAGAGTAGGATAACCCGAGTTTATATAAACATGTGCATTCGCATTTGACTCTTGTTGATTGTACTGCTTTGTTAATTAAACATCAAGTAACGCACATCGTGTATTCTTGGGGCAACAGTCAACCCCTCGTAGTTGAAATAAATTGTTTTAAAAACTCCCTTCAACTCCGAGAGAACTTCACTGGCGCAATCGCAAACGGATGAAGTTTCCACCCTTTACACCCTAAATATCCAAAATTGGGAAAAATCAGCCCGTGGAAGAGGGTTAGAGTGAGAAAAGTCCGTCGAACCATTAGATAGAAGCCATCTCTGGACAAACAGTGGACAGCTACCCTGCCGAGATCTTCATCTACCCCAATAACGAAAGCAACTTCGAGAAAACAGAGGACGTCGTCCCGCCGAGGTCTTTCAATAGCACTCCCTGATAGAAGAAATCTCTGGATCAACAGTGGACAGATACCCCGCCGAGATTTTCATCAACCCCAGGCACACCGCGGTCTCCCGACGCTAGAGAAAGCAGCGAGGATCAACCCCACGGAGGTCTCCTAACCAGGCGACGCAACCCCAGGAACACCGCAGTCCCAGGACTCAACTGAGGTCGTCAAGATTTAACTGTAAGCGAATAATATTTTTTTTCTTCATTTGTATATTGATACATGTTTTTTTTCTAAATCTATTTTCTATATATGTATGTAAATTTTCAGGATACTAATTACCAGTATAGATTACTGAGAGAAACAATATAATTTTGTGAATTTAATTACCAGTATAGATTACTGAAGAACCGAGTGAATATAGATGTGTAATCGATTTTATTGATTAACTATATAATATTACGAATTTTTATATGTGTATTTGATTTCTTTATATTTTATTTCCCTATATATATATATATATATATATATATATATATATATATATATATATATATATATATATATATATATATACACTTTATTTGTTTGCTGTACGTTTGTGATTTCTTATTGGTTTGCGTGGACTGCAGTTTCGAACCGTCCCGGTTCATCATCAGCACGCTACTGGCTGCTATCGCTCCTGTCTGGTCTACGTCGGAGATTGTTGGTGGCGCATGCGCCGTGAGCTTCTATTGGTCGGTTTCCTGTTCTCTGATTGGTTGTGCCTTCGGACTGTGTCGTGTGTATCGGTCTCCTGTCTTGATCACTGTGGTTTAATAATTTGTCTATTTGTATGGCCTTTATTAAGTTTTGTTTAAATGTTTGTACTTGGATTTGTTCTGGCATTAATTGTTTTCTATTGTTTGTTTGTTGAATGCAGTATTGTTCCCAGATTTCCATTTTTTTGTGGTCTTTAACATGTTTCATTAGTTTTAATTGGGTGATGTCTGGTTTTTGGTGTTTTGGGTCGTGAATGTGTGTAGCTACGTTTGATTTGTAGCTAGGTATGTGGATTTTATCCAATGCTGTTATATGTTCTTTGAATCTTGTTTCTATTGATTTCTTTGTCATTCCTATATATTTTTTATTGCATGTGTTACATTCTATTTGATATATTCCGTTTAATTCATGTGGGTTGTGTTCTTGTTTTTTATTTATTCTGTTTATTATTTTGTTATTGGTTTTGTAGCTCATTTTTAAGTCATATTGTTTGAGTGTTTGTGTTATTTTTTTGATGTGGTGGTTATAAGTGAATGTTGTGTATTTTGTGTTTGTTTCTGGTGTTTTGTTTTCGGTTTTGTTGATTTGTTTGTTTTTGATTTGTTTTACTAGTTTTTCTATTGTTTTTTTGTTGTATCCATTTCTTTCTGCTATTTGTATTATGATGTTGTACTCCTTTTCTCGTTCGTCGTTATGAAGTGGTATATTTAGCATTCTGTTTATTAAGTATCTGTATGCGGCCATTTTGTGTGTATGTGGGTGTAGTGAGTGTTTAGGTATAGTGATGTCTGTTTGTGTGGGTTTTCTGTATATTTTGCATTCAATCTGGTTTTCTTTTCTGATTATTCTGAGAATACTACATCCAAGAAGATGGACTACCAATGGGATCTCCACTATCAAGCATTATGGCAGAAATATACATACAACAGTTAGAAGATAAAATCAACACCATCATAAAAGAGACAGACCCAAACATCAAATGGATAAGATACGTCGATGATATATTAATAATATACGACAATCAAAAAACCAACATAGACAATATCCTCGAAAAAATAAACCAAATTAACAGAAACATAAAATTTACAATAGAAAAAGAATCAAACAACACCATAAACTTCCTAGACTTAACACTAATCAGAAAAGAAAACCAGATTAGAACAATTAGAACCGTAGACCGGTTTCGCTCTCATTAGAGCTCTTCAGTACGGCATACTAATTGTAGCAAATATGCACCAAAAATAACACGGCTATCGTATAGCCAGTCTAATTGTTGCGAGAATGCATCTAGTCTTACATACTTTGTCCCTATATTGGGGTAGAAATGGGCCAGGGATCACAATTTTTTAAATTGTTAGTTAGTTGTATACCGTCTCTATTTTTAACACTCTGTGTTATTTGGAGCGGGCGTGACAACATAGTACTTGGTTCCGAACTAGGTGGCGACACGTTCACCACTCACTTAGTGTTTTAAGACTGGCTATACGATAGCCGTGTTATTTTTGGTGCATTTTTGCTACAATTAGTATGCTGTACTGAAGAGCTCTAATGAGAGCGAAACCGGTCTACGGTTCTAATTGTTGCGAGAATGCATCTAGTCTTACATACTTTGTCCCTATATTGGGGTAGAAATGGGCCAGAGCTAACAATTTTTTAAATTGTTAGTTAGTTGTATACCGTCTCTATTTTTAACACTCTGTGTTATTTGGAGCGGGCGTGACAACATAGTACTTGGTTCCGAACTAGGTGGCGACACGTTCACCACTCACTTAGTGACAGAAAAATACATATCGGCAGCTAAAAGTTACGGCGATATTTTACCAAAATTCGATGGTAGACCCATCGCTTTAGAAACGTTCATAAATAAAGTAGAGAAATATTTCGATAAATATGGCAATACAAATGACGACACATTAAACGAATACGTTTTTTGTATGATATGTAGCAAGCTCACGGGCGAAGCCGAAGACTTCGTAGTCTGTAGACCAGACTTAACGGAATGGCCATTGCTTAAAGAAGCTCTTAGAACTAAATTTAGCGATTTAACTGATAGAAAAGTACTAGCCCACCAGTTTAAAATGCTAAAGATCAAACATAATGAAAATCTAAATGAATTTATTGAGAGGTTAAAATCAATGCAAACACAATTAAATGTTAAAGTCTCTATGGATAAAAATCTAACGATAGGTCAAAAGGCAATTTACCAAGAAATAAATGAGCAAACCGCAATAGAAGTTCTTTACAATAACTGTCCTAGTATGCTGCAAACGATACTTGACGTAAAAGACCATAATACGCTAGCACCCGCAACAAATACGGTACTAACATACATTTATAAACACCCTCCTGAATAACCGAAAGTAGTCATGCCCTCGAAACCGGTCTTTATGAGACCAAACGTTTTAAGAAAACCTGCATTTAATAACCCTATCACGTACAATCAAGCCCAAACAAATCCAGCTTCTCAGCCGAGACGATTTTTCAATCAACCGGTACCCACACCTGTTAACCAGGTGCCGACATACCAAAATTATACACCCAACTTCAGAGCACAACCCAATAGGAATCCGACTCAAAACTTTAACCGAAATCCGAATCAAAATTTCAGTCGAAACCCCAATAGACCACCTAATAACGGCTCAAATCAAATTAATGATCAGAAAACAGCATTTAAAATTGGAGGCAATCGCAGGTAAATTTCTCTGAGGTAGATCCTCAGCAAGAAAATCGGAGTAATTACGCAAATGACAATTTTACGTATACACATGAAGATTCCCCAGACAGTAACGCTTATTTCTCGGAAAACGCCGAAATAAATTATATAAACCATGGCGACTACGACGAACCAGACATACCTGACCCAACCGAAAACCAACTAGAAGACCAGTATACAGAAATAGAAAAATTTCGTTTAACTGCATCGGAAAAGCCATAAGTAATGCAAGCTTTCCAAACCAAAGCAACACCTTACCCTGTCTTATAACCTTAGACCCACCTTTAAAAATTTTGGTGGATACGGGCGCAACAAACTCATTAATGAACCCGGATGTAGCTGTTGCTTATTTTTCTAATAATATGTATAAAGAGAACTTTACATTAAAAACAATCATGTCACATTCAAAACACGATACGTGCTTGAATGTTGACCTTTTCGAACAGAACCAGGATTTAAAATTCTTTATTGTTCAATTTCATAATCATTTTGATGCTCTGTTAGGGGCAGATAGCCTCGAACGGATGAACGCGTTAATAAACTTGAGAGAAGGCAGTATTATACTAAACAATGTGAAGTATTCATTGGTAAGATACGACAGCTCCATACGGCAGGAAAATTTTAATGTCTCAGTTACGGAACAAACGGCAACCCTTCCTATAAAAATTAGGAAAGGCCCAGTATTGATATCAAAACAAGAAGTCGAAGGAATAAACATTCCCGAAACCTTGACGATAGCAAATAACTATCAGTGCAAAGTTCCGATAGCAGGCACTCTGCCACATATGACATCGAAACCATTGATAAAAGCAAGACACATTAACCATAACGAAATTGATGTGTGCAACGTTATTATCTCCACAGACAAAAGTAGGTCAGCACACATTAAACTTGACTTAGGTCATTTAAACCCTGCGAAACAGGTGGCTGTAAGAGAGCTGTGTATGAGTTATAAACAAGTATTTTATCGCGAAGGCGATGTGCTCACATTTACCAACGGCATAAAACATACCATCCCGCTAAATTGCGATATACCAGTTTTCACGAAACCTTATCGCTTCCCACACATTCAACGTGAGGAACTTGAGAAGCAGATCGCAGAATTGCGACGACAGAATATTATAGTTGAGAGTGAATCCGCCTACAACTCTCCAGTGTTTCTTATAAATAAAAAACCAAATAAGAACGGTAAAAAAGCTGGCGAATGGTCATCGATTTTCGCAAATTGAACGAAAAGACGATTGAGGATAAATATCCTATTCCGAATATCACTAGCATTCTAGGTCTGTTAGGGAATTCGAATTATTTCTCAAAATTAGATTTAAAAAGCGGATATTACCAAATTGAAATCGATCCGAAGGATCGACATAAAACTGCGTTTAGTTGTCAGCAAGCCCATTGGCAATTCGTCCGTATGCCTTTTGGGGTTAAAAATGGTCCGACTTGCTTTGTCCGTACAATGCATAACGTCCTAAAGGGCCTTATGGATAATATTTGTTTTGTATATTTGGATGACATAATAATAATTGGGAAAACCTTTGAAGAACACTTAAAAAATATAGAAACAGTCCTACATAGATTACAGGAACATAACTTAAAGGTCCAAATCGAGAAATCCGAATTTTGTCTACAGGAGATCGAATATCTCGGACATCTTGTGAGCACCCGAGGAGTCACACCGAACCCTAAATTAATTGAAAAGATCAAAAATATATCTATACCAAATTCTCAAAAACAAATCAAAGCATTTCTAGGTATCGCTGGATACTATCGAAAATTTATAAAAGGATTCGCAACTATTGCGAAATCTGTGACACTTTGTCTTAAGAAAAACAGCAAAGTAATACATACACCGGAATTCATTAAATCCTTTGATAACATTAAACGCATAATTTCAAATCCCCCAATTCTAGCCTATCCTGACTTTACAAAACCATTTAACGTAACCACAGACGCTTCAAACGTTGGCTTAGGAGCTGTCTTGTCACAAGGACCTATTGGCAAAGATAAACCAATAATGTTTATCAGCTGTACACTAAACAATCACGAACAAAACTACTCTACAATCGAAAAAGAATGTTTAGCTATAATTTGGGCCACAAAACTATTCAGACCTTACATTTACGGACAAAAATTTAATGTAATAAGCGACCATAAACCACTGCAATGGTTATTTAATTTAAAGGAACCGAATTCTAAATTAATTCGATGGCGCTTAAAATTGGAAGAATTTGATTACACCATTGTATATAAAAAAGGAAAACATAACACTAATGCCGACGTTCTCTCGAGATTAGAAGCATATCCCCTAGAAACGGAAGATGATCTGTTATCTATGTTCAACAACCCTGGCGATATTAATCAGAGAGAACCGATCGAACCCACAGACTTAGACGAATTTATTCCACAGGACAGACCTACAGACACAACAAATGCCTCAAAAATAAAAATACTTTCAGACGTACAAATCACTCCACCTAACCAGGCCTTAACAACGGTGACACAACATTCACAAGCAGAAAACACTAGCGCAACGTTACCGATTACAGACAAAGCCCTTAACTTATATAAAAATCAATTCATATTTACATTCTACAGTAAACCCGGAGTAAACGTGATTTCCCCTTTCAATAAACGACGAATTTTAGTTGACATATCCCGAAATAATTACGAAAATGAGATCACTAATATTTTGCAAGAATTCGTAAATCCAGGCGTAATAAATACAATTTACACTATAAAACCGAAAACATGTTACAAGATTTAGGCGATAAAATAAAAACTGACAAATCCAAAATTTATCATAAACAAGAATTGAAACCAATTAGAAAGTCACAACTAACAAGACATTTTGTTCCAGATGAAAATTCACCCGGTACTTCTTTTACTGCTCGTTAGTAACATAACACACCCAACAACGAATAGACATTAAAGACCTTAAAAACAATCCTGGAGTACTTCCCCTGAAATTAGGACCTGTACGTATACAAAAGACTTACCACACATTTATACATAACTATGCATTTAAACCATTACGTGACCAAATATTTAAGTTAGATCAGATTATCCAAAAGTTAGAGCAAGACTCGAAACCGACAAATTCAATTTTTACAAACACACATTTTATTTCTAAAACAGCGAACTATTCATTTAAAAAATCAAATTTTAACTATACACCCTGATATCCTTTATCAAATTTCCCCACGACCTAGACGAGGACTCATAAACGCTATTGGTTCAATTTTTAAATTTGTCTCAGGTACATTAGATGCAAATGATGGTGCTAGATATGATAACGCGATTTCAAAATTAAAAGAAAACCAACAAAACATTATAAGTCATTTTAATAAACAACTTTCAATCAATACAAAATTAATAGAAAATTATCAAGAGACCGTAAAAAATATTTCCAGTAATTTTGATGCAATCAAAACAGTAATATCAGCATTGGAAAATGTAGAAAGCATACAAGCCACCATTTCCATGCTAAATATAGCCATAGTTGACTTAGAAGCACTAATAAGTAACATTCAAATAGCAATCAGTTTTGCTACCATGAATATGTTACATTTAAATATAATAACAGAAGAGCAAATTAACTTAATGAGAGCGTCTCTGTTAAAGCATCACAGTAATGACGAGTTTTACTCAGCTGATAATATTTTGTTTACCCAAACAATTAAAGCCGAATATTATGTGACACCGGAACATGTAGTTTTTCTACTGCATGTGCATATATTGGACAAAATTACCTTCAATTTGAATCATCTATATTCGTTACCGACCTTAGATAATACCTTAATCATACCACCCACGCCATACGTAGCGTTGGTAGATAATCACATCTACTATTTGAAAGAAATTTGTAGATCAATGCAACAAGAATTTTATTGTAATTCAGAAGTTATTGAAAGAAATTATCAACAAGATAACTGTATTCAAAATTTACTACAAGTCAAACGTGACCCTCAATGTAAACATATTCCAGTTAATATTACAGAGTCACTAATAGAGACAATTAATAGCGACAAATACCTTGCTATAATGCCGCAGGAAACGCTGTTACATGAGAAGTGTGTAACCGAAGAGGTACACCGACTTAAAGGCGTATATTTGATAAGTGTGCCGTATTCTTGTTCTTTCGATTCGAAAGATTTTACCTATACAAATTTAGAAGAAAGTCTTAAAAAGGAACCAGTAATTTTACCACCTCTATTAGACGTTAAAACAAATGTGAAACCAATACAGCTAAATCTAAAATCATTTAATTTAGATGAATTATCAAAACTCACTTTGGACGCTAATGATCACCTTAGTTACATATCTACAGATACTTATTGGTCACATGGACACAGGACTGATTTTTCTAATAGTCATAATCATAATAGTATTGATTTGGATAAACCGTAAGAAAGTTAGACTTTGTGTTAGAAATAAAAAGAATACAGAGTATATTGAAGAAACCCCTCAGGTAGAAATGGAAGCATTTCCATTACCACAATGTAAAGCTTGAACTATTGCTCAGAAATTAATAAATTGATTGTTCTTAGTAATAGTATTGATTAATTAAGATGTTAATTAAAATAAATAGTTGATATTTGTACCCTATACAATATTTGCATTTTTACAATATTTAGTTAATTTTATGTAGACATATTGTAAATGAAATTTTTCAGTTTTACCGTAAAATTTCATCAAGGGCAGGAGGAGTCATGCGTGACGATTTTCTTATAAAAGCATAATCAAATGCAACTGTTGATGAATCTTGCTCTTATCGCATTTTATGTTAAATTAGAAGTAGAGTAGGATAATTCGAGTTTATATAAACATGTACATTCGCATTTGACTCTTGTTGATTGTACTGCTTTGTTAATTAAACATCAAGTAATGCACATCGTGTATTCTTGGGGCAACAGTCAACCCCTCGTAGTTGAAATAAATTGTTTTAAAAACTCCCTTCAACTCCAAGAAAACTTCACTCTTTAGGTATTTTACACTTGGACAGCATCACGTTTCATTTGTAGGCCCTAAATTAATAAAGTGCCTTAGGTCGAAGTTCTCTATAACTGGGAAACATTATTCAAACAAATGGTTAAAAGGTTGGTTTCTTAAAAATAGAGATGAATTCATGGAGCATTGTTTTATTTGGTTGTAAACTTGGGTGGATATTTTGATCAACTTTCAATAACAATTACTTATGTAATGCTTTTTGCAATATTGTAAACTTTGCTTTTTGTAAAGATACTTATAGGTGATTATTTCTTTTGTAAATAAGGTTGTATAAAGGAGAAAAACTACTCTAAGTTCATAGTGTGTATATAACTTTTATTATCCTAATTTAATTAACTTTTTTTATGTTATTTTCATGCTTAAGTTAATATATTTATTTTATTACTTATGTGCACACACAAACCTAATTTGGTTTATAGTGCATGAATGATTTATCTTTCTTGTAAAATGCTACTATTGTATTTTTTCTGTATTTTGTGTTTTTGGACAAATAAATATTATTATTATTCATATTTATCATGATAGGATTGCATTTTGCCAGTGGGCACCGCAAGAAATACGGACGACTAGATGATTTTCAGATACTATTTTATTTGGGGATGGAAGCTACCTTCCATAGAAACACAACTGTTCTTATATATATATATATATATATATATATATATATATATATATATATATATATATATATATATATATATATACATATACATACATACATATATAAGAAATAATTTTAGCTGTACGACAGCTCTCTGCAAAGTTAACGATCACAATCTTCATTCTGGCAATGATGGCAAGTTCACTATACTGATTTTGACACCATAAGACAGGATGTTCTGGTAGACATACTGTATTATATTGGTCTTGGTAGCGAGTCTTTTGGACTTCTGTCTAGTTATCTCACTGGCAGGACACAGCATGTAGAGTTGCATGGAAATGTAGCATCAAAATCTGGATTTCCCATACAAAATAGGCCATAGTGTTTTTCGGCAAAATATAATTCAATCTGTATCTAAGCCAAATATTTAGATTGATTACTGCTGTCCAGGATACAGTTTTTAACTGTTTTCTTTACAAGGATACTTGACCTTAATGACAAATATGTCAGTGTTGCCATCTCGTGAAGCATCAAAACATTGGATATTTGCTGCTCAAAAATATACCACATTTCTTTTCTTATTTTATCTCTGTTTTATTATTTATGGCTTGAGTTTCTGGCCATCCTACATCACCCATTATGGCTTCCACTAATGAGCTATCTTGAGTACGACACTTTCAGGCTTCATAGACTACTGAAGCTGTTAATCTCATATATCGATGCTCATACCAAGCAGGAGATCTCGACTGCTCACAGGTGCAATATTCATTTCTACTGCATAGATAATCGATTAACTTGGATGCAATGAATTCCAGACACTCACATACATTTTTGCCTTCCAAAGAAACCGTTTCTTTATAGGATATTCATAGCTGATGAAGGGAGACGTTCAAAAACTTTGTTTCCTTGATTATGTCGGAAAATAATAATAATTAATAATTATATATATATATATATATATGATTGTTTCTTGTAGCAGATTAATCATACATTGTGTCAATACAAAGAAGTAGAAGAATACTTGTGCTTGTACTGTAATTATACAATTTTGTGGGTAATAATGTTTCAAAATAAATTCGCCTGGTTCATTTGACAGATTCATATATATATATATATATATATATATATATATATATATATATATATATATATATATATATATATATATATATATTAACTATAACAGGATTTATAACACGGCATTTCTGTACTATACAAGGAGAAGGGTTAAGGGCAAAGCCGCAAGGAGACAACCGCATACACGTGTTTCAAGCTTATTAGCCATCATCAGTACGGTATAGCCAGGTTAACTATAACCCTTCTCCTTGTATAGTACAGAAATGCAGTGTTATAAACCCTGTTATAGTTAATATAACTTCCTGGGCTCCGGATGCTCACGCAGGTGATTTCTTTGCCTCCGTGGCTTTTTTGGTTGTTTCCCTCAGATTGAGGGTCTTCCAAATGTTGCTGCAATTGTGCACTGGTTGCCTGTTGTGACTCCGTGTATTTTTGCATCTTCATCCAGAGGGTTCCCATCTTCACCTGGCTATACCGTACTGATGATGGCTAATAAGCTTGAAACCCGTGTATGCAGTTGTCTCCTTGCGGCTTTGCCCTTAACCCTTCTTTATATATATATATATATATATATATATATATATATATATATATATATATATATATATATATATATATATATATATATATATATATATATATATATATATAAGCAATAAAAAACAGACTAATGATCATTCTGAGAAAAAATTTATTAAGTGAGAATTATCTGTGATTACATTGAGGTTCTTGAAATCTTTATGTCTATTTATTTAAAGTGTTTCCAAGAGGTCCAATTTCAATCATCTAGTACCGTTGTAAAGAATATTGAAATCTGAGTTAAAAGTTTACTCAGATTTCAATATTCTTTACAACAGTACTAGATGATTAACGTTGAATATTTGTGAAACAGTTATGTCCAAATTATTAGTGAATTTTCTTAAAAAAAAATTCACTAATGAGGTGATCCCGACTTTTGAATTTTTAAAAAATTTCTTCAAGTGAGCGCTATTTAGGTCTCCCTGAACACATATCCGGGGTCAGTTTCAATTTATATATATATATATATATATATATATATATATATATATATATATATATATATATATATGAATATATATATATATATATATATATATATATATATATATATATATATATATAGTGGAACAGCCAAATGGAATAAATTCGATAACGGATAAATGAGGGCGTGTTGGGAAAAACGCTTGGACACGTCGATTTGTATTTTTAACTGCGCATCTTTTTAAAGAAAAAAAAATTATATAGGGTGCGTCATGTGACAGTGGCCAATACCAACTTTCTTATTTTAAATACAAGCCCCTGTATA
Organism: Tillus elongatus; assembly: GCA_964006375.1. Lineage (NCBI taxonomy): Eukaryota > Metazoa > Arthropoda > Insecta > Coleoptera > Cleridae > Tillus > Tillus elongatus. The sequence goes on from OZ023268.1 coordinate 65,044,025, forward strand.
TTATTAATTTTTTGGATTCTTCAGAAAATTCTAGACATAATTCATGTACAATGTCCTATACCTATCTTCAACTGTTTCGGAAATATTAAGTATTTTCAGATTTATTACAAAAATTAACATTAAAAATAGAAAATTATTTTATTTCACAAATTCGCTACATTGCATTCAATACTTATTTCCCATTCAGCTCTTGATAATGAGAAAGTAAACAAAAACCATTCCTGCGTTTCTTTTTACTGATATGAAATGAAACAAAAACAAAAACAGTTTTCTTTCTGTTCGTATAAAACTCGTAGCCTTAGCAACTTGTTGTCTGCCTGCATGACAGTAGTGATTAGTGTCAGTGCTATTGTCGTTTGAATTTCGTTAACTGTACGTAATAATATCAGAAAAATGGTTCATTTAGCAGAAATGCACAAAATAACCATTCTACAAATGATTGGTTATGGAGATAACACACGGACACAGATGGAAGTGTCTCGCTTATTTCACGAAAAATTTCCAAATTTGCCGCCTGTATCCCAAGGAACAATTAGCAAAATAGAAAAGCAGTTTCGCGAACTTGGTCATGTGAGACAGATAAAAAAAAGTAGCTGCCAATGCAGTAAGTGATGATACGAAATTGGATATTACGCTTGAGTTTCAAGAAAACCCACATACTTCTGGTCGACAAGCAGCCCAACTATTCAACGTTAGCCACACAGCAATTTTTCGAACATTAAAGGAAAGTAAAATGCATCCCTATAAAATGATACCAACTCAGGAGCTCATGGAGGAGGATTTCGATAGGAGAACGTATTTTTGTGAACAAATGATGGCAATGTTAGATAACAATGTGATCCAATTAGAAGATGTTTTGTTTTCTGATGAGAGCACATTTACACTTCACGGTCATGTTAATCGTCAAAATTGCCGCTATTGGTCTAATGAGAATCCTCATTGGATGAGAGAGGAACATACGCAATATCCTGAAAAAGTTAATGTTTGGGCAGGAATTGTTGGAAATCATATCGTAGGTCCCTTTTTCATTGATGGCAACTTGAATGGGGATAAATATTTAGAACTGCTCCAAAATAATGTCGTGCCAACTTTGACAAACTTATATCCAGATCCAGCAAACCCACAAGTTCCTGCCAATAAAATATGGTTTCAGCAAGATGGAGCACCGCCCCATTACCAAATCAATGCCCGGCAGTACCTGAACCAAATTTTTCCAAATCGGTGGATAGGGAGGCGCGGATCGATAGAATGGCCAGCACGATCTCCTGATCTGTCGCTATTAGACTACTTTTTGTGGGGATATGTCAAAAGTATTGTATACAAAACTAAGCCCCTCAACTTAGATGACTTAAAAAGACGAATCACGCTTGCGATTAGATCAGTCACGCCTGAGATGTTGAGTAATGTTAGAAGACATTTCTATACCAGATTAGCATGTTGCCAAGATGTTCGTGGCGAGCATTTTGAACATTTACTACATTGCCATTAATTTTTTTTTGTTTTTTTAAATTATTAAGAAATAATCAGTATTTCTTATTAGAATTTGTGAAATAAAATAATTTTCTATTTTTAATGTTAATTTTTGTAATAAATCTGAAAATACTTAATATTTCCGAAACAGTTGAAGATAGGTATAGGACATTGTACATGAATTATGTCTAGAATTTTCTGAAGAATCCAAAAAATTAATAATATACAGGGGCTTGTATTTAAAATAAGAAAGTTGGTATTGGCCACTGTCACATGACGCACCCTAAATAATTTTTTTTTCTTGAAAAAGATGCGCAGTTAAAAATACAAATCGACGTGTCCAAGCGTTTTTCCCAACACGTCCTCATTTATCCGTTATCGAATTTATTCCATTTGGCTGTTCCACACTGTATATATATATATATATATATATATATATATATATATATATATATATATATATATATATATATATATATATATATATATATATATATATATATGTAAATGTATCACACCGATAACTCAAAAAATAATGGGCCGATTTTGATTAAATTTGGCGAATACCTTCCTTTTGCAAATGACTTGGGTAAGTTCGTTAGTCAGGAAAATCGGCACAGGTTTTCCCGGAAAATTTTGTGTTTTCTTTCAAAAAAAAATTATATCTGCAGAATTAACCAAGTAAGGGCAACCAAATTTGGCACGCTGGTTTATGTCGTTATAGGTGAGCTACATACCAAAATTTAGCTCTGTAGGTCAAAAGACAAAAAAGTTATGGGCATTTAAAGAAAAATAAATTGGTGTTTTCCTCAAAACGTCAAAGTGGCAATTTAAAACATTCGCAACATTTAGGCAAAAAACTTGAATCTAATACGGGCTATGGAAAGAAAATGTCTCAAGAAGAATGTTTCACAAACCCTGAAGTCTTAGCTTCAACCGTCATTGTCCTTTATTTTACTCAAATATTTCCAGAAAATTCATTTCAAATATACCCTTTCTCTGATGCTTGGCAGTAGCCTTAGCTATAGAGTTTATCGTTTAATGGTGTATAATTTTTGTCGAATTTTCGTAAAAAATCAATAAAGCTCAATATATCCGTTATTATACAAGATATGAAAAAATATTGTATACATTAATTATACGGACTCTTGAGCTACATCTTAAAAAATAATTGCTACAATTACAGGTGGCCCATAAGTCGTTGGTGATACAAATAAAATTTTTTTAGTCGAAAACGCCTTATGTTTTTGCATTTTCCATCGAAATATAATGCACGTTTGTAAGTTAAGAAATTCTGGACGCAGCAAGTGCGTTATGGTAGCGAATTTTGATTAAATGCTTCATATTTGAAAAGCTCAATTTGCTATTAACCTTTAAGGTTGGCCAAGAAACGGATTTTTTCGGTCACACTTTAAGTTTACTTTTGGAAATTTCTGTACGTTTTCAAACAATAAAGTTATTTTGATGAAACATGGCACATTAGTTTTACTATATATGTTATACTGGTAATCAAATTTGATGCCTGCTTTCTGAAAAAAAAAAACCACACATATTTGCTATTAAAAACATTTTAATGAAAATTCACTACCATAACGCACTTGCTGCGTCCTGAACTTTTTTAATATTCAAGTGAAAATATAGTTATATTTTTGTTATTTATTATGTATGAAATATTGCCGTTTACATCAAGTTTCAAGTCATTGCATTGTTAGAATACACTTAGAGTCACTGTAACATTAAGTAACAGCAATAAAATAACATTCTGTTTCTACGAAACTTATGACTATCGGTCACTTTTAACAAGAAGAAGCTATGAAACGTCAATGTTTCACACAGATCTTTCTATTGGTTATCTTGTTGAATAATTATCAGTATTAGAGAATATATTTATTTTACATGATGTTTTCTGAACAAAAGATGCTTCGTTTGTAGATTTGAGTCTTGTAAATTTATTATTAACCAAAAGGGGGAAATTGTGCAAAATAATATTCTACTGGTTTTTTATCTTTCAAATCAAATTTAGCTCAGATACCTTATTATAAAATGTAGATTGAACTTTTTTTTTTAATTTTCAGAGGGCTGCAAACATTCCTTTGCATTGCGGATTTGATTCTAGCGGCACGGTAAAGAACCTTCTGTAACAGAGACATATTGTAAATGAAATTTTTCAGTTTTACCGTAAAATTTCATCAAGGGCAGGAGGAGTCATGCGTGACGATTTTCTTATAAAAGCATAATCAAATGCAACTGTTGATGAATCTTGCTCTTATCGCATTTTATGTTAAATTAGAAGTAGAGTAGGATAATCCGAGTTTATATAAACATGTACATTCGCATTTGACTCTTGTTGATTGTACTGTTTTGTTAATTAAACATCAAGTAATGCACATCGTGTATTCTTGGGCCAACAGTCAACCCGTCGTTATACAAGATATGAAAAAATATTGTATACATTAATTATACGGTCTCTTGAGCTACATCTTAAAAAATAATTGCTACAATTACAGGTGGCCCATAAGTCGTTGGTGACACAAATAAAATTTTTTTAGTCGAAAACGCCTTATGTTTTTGCATTTTCCATCGAAATATAATGCACGTTTGTAAGTTAAGAAATTCTGGACGCAGCAAGTGCGTTATGGTAGCGAATTTTGATTAAATGCTTCATATTTGAAAAGCTCAATTTGCTATTAACCTTTAAGGTTGGCCAAGAAACGGATTTTTTCGGTCACACTTTAAGTTTACTTTTGGAAATTTCTGTACGTTTTCAAACAATAAAGTTATTTTGATGAAACATGGCACATTAGTTTTACTATATATGTTATACTGGTAATCAAATTTGATGCCTGCTTTCTGAAAAAAAAAAAAAAACCACACATATTTGCTATTAAAAACATTTTAATGAAAATTCACTACCATAACGCACTTGCTGCGTCCTAAACTTTTTTAATATTCAAGTAAAAATATAGTTATATTTTTGTTATTTATTATGTATGAAATATTGCCGTTTACATCAAGTTTCAAGTCATTGCATTGTTAGAATACACTTAGAGTCACTGTAACATTAAGTAACAGCAATAAAATAACATTCTGTTTCTACGAAACTTATGACTATCGGTCACTTTTAACAAGAAGAAGCTATGAAACGTCAATGTTTCACACAGATCTTTCTATTGGTTATCTTGTTGAATAATTATCAGTATTAGAGAATATATTTATTTTACATGATGTTTTCTGAACAAAAGATGCTTCGTTTGTAGATTTGAGTCTTGTAAATTTATTATTAACCAAAAGGGGGAAATTGTGCAAAAGAATATTCTACTGGTTTTTTATCTTTCAAATCAAATTTAGCTCAGATACCTTATTATAAAATGTAGATTGAACTTTTTTTTTAATTTTCAGAGGGCTGCAAACATTCCTTTGCATTGCGGATTTGATTCTAGCGGCACGGTAAAGAACCTTCTGTAACAGAGACTGAAAATTACTGGAAAGCCACCCCTTCATCCAAAGCTAGGAGGTCAGTGGATTTTAAGAACCTTTTAGCATTAACAGGGAAAAACATACCAGCTTTCCACCTAAGGACTTCACATTTACTGAAACTTTTAAAGGTCTTATTAAAGACCAAGCAGGAGGTATTTACGACATAATCAAGGAACTAAATAAGTACACTTGGAGAACACCCAAATCACCACAACACATATTTCAGAGACCTTACGATCGTTTCGTTGACCAAGTCAACATCTTCAGAGGAAGAAAAATTCTAACATAAAAAACTAGATCCCGTATATTTATATATATTTTTAAAAAAGATGATTTGAGTTTATGTTGTTTATCTCACCAGATGTCTTTTATCGGCATAAACCAATATCCACATAGTAAATTTCTAGATCGAAGGGAAACGTGTTGCTTCTTCAAAGAACGCCGGTTCCTTTTTAAACCTATATTAGATAAGGGTCATAAATTTGTCGACCAAAAGATTAAAGCAGGTCTCCGACCTGTTTCACTGCGCAATAAACAAACGATCGTTCTTGGACGACAACTTTCCTTCGGACTAGTTCGTTTTCTTTACGCGATATAAATATACGGGATCTAGTTTTTTATGTTAGAATTTTTCTTCCTCTGAAGATGTTGACTTGGTCAACGAAACGATCGTAAGGTCTCTGAAATATGTGTTGTGGTGATTTGGGTGTTCTCCAAGTGTACTTATTAGTGCTCATCACAGGTTCCAGTTTTCACATAGCAAGGAACTAAACTTTTTGAACGTCTCCGTTCATCAAGATAGCTCATTAGTGGAAGCCATAATGGGTGATGTAGCATTGCCAGAAACTCAAGCCGTAAATAAATAGAGATGAAATAAGAAAATAAAAAACGGTGGTATATTTTTGGGCCGCAATATCCAATGTTTTGGTGCTTCACCAGATGGTAGCACTGACATATTTGTAATTGAGGTAAAGTATCCCTCTAAAGAAAACACAGTGAAAAACTATCTCCTGGACAGCAGTAATCAATTAAATAGTTGGCTTGGATACAGATTGAATTGTATTTTGCCGAACAACACTATGGCCTATTTTGTATGGGAAATCCAGATTTTGATGCTACAAGTGGCAGTATATGAAGTTACTTTGGATGAAAATTTATGTCGGGACTTATTACACGACGCTTCTCTATTTTAGAGTGAAGTAATATTATATAATAATAATAAGCCTTTATTTGCATTACAACCAAAAGAACATAATACAAATTCACAAAAAAAATTAAAAAAATAGAAACCTTCAATGTAGTACAGGGGCGAAGTTCAGTGCAATGTATAAATGTGTGCTCTGCTCTTCCACTTAACTCAAGTATACACATTCTCCACTATATACACTGGCACATTGTAGTGCGAGACAGCAGTCAAGAACTACAAACAATGGACACACATCAGCACCTTATTTATTTATTTATTTATTTATTTATTTATTCATACACCACCCGACAGCTTAAAAGCCAATTTAAGGATGGGCCAATACACAAAACATAATAACTAACAACAATCTAGCTAACAATACAAAAAAGAGTCACAAATTAGATCGCTTTGAAAAACATTTTTATCTCTGATATATTACATGAGAAGATATCTAGGCGGTCCTGCAGTACAGAGTAATCATTGCACATCTGGTAAATTGGAGACGATCGCAGCAATCGTGTACGAGCAGTCGGGAGATAGAATGTACCTGGAAAACGTGCTGCAATACGAGGCACATTGAAATTAAGTTGCTGAAGCAGACTAGGGCAGTCGAACACAGAATTAACCAGTTTATATAAAAATATAATGAAACTGCACTGCCTGCGCATCGATAGACTCTGCAGACTAAAGCGAAGAAGTAAACTTTCCTGAGGAAAACCAATAGACGGATATCGACCATCCTCACGAAAGCTAAGAAATTTTAGAAATTTCCTTTGCACTGATTCCAGGCTTGCCACATGTATCTCATAAGTGGGAGCCCACACAACTGAGCCATATTCAAGTCGAGACCTAACCAAACAGCCAAAGAGCAGAAGGAGGGTGTCAGTCTGTGAGAAATTTTTGCTGTTTCTTATCAGAAACCCTAGAGTTTTGTAAGCAGAACTGCTCATAGTGTGGTTTAAAAGATAGAGTACCATCAAAAACAATTCCAAGGTCCTTAACTGTCCTGGGGCGGTCAAGTGGAAGCCCTCTTATATTGTACCCGAAAGTGATTGTGTGCTTATTTCGAGTAAAGGACATCACACAACACTTGGAAACATTTACATAAAGACCACTCCGACAACACCATTAAACAAAGATCTGAAGACAGTTCTGGAGCCGCAAACAGTCATCAACACTCGAAATATTAATATCGTCTGCATATATTAAAAAAGGAACATGGAAAACATCCAATAATCAAACAATAAGCACGGCAAATGGGTGGAAAAGTACAGTATGAAGAGGAAGGAGAAGATGAGAATGGAAGCAAAATCAAAAACAAAGAAAGGAAAAAGCAGGGCACCTGCTTAGACACACATACATCACCCCCTACAATGCAAATAGCCGCAGCCCCCCCCCCCCCATGATCGCGCCGACAACTTTTTCATATCCCTGGTATATTACTGTACACGCTGCAAAACATCGTACGAAAAAGATCGCCTGTAAATGTTCAGTTTATGCTTAGGCACAGACAACTCCATTCAAATGTTCACATTATGCTCATCCGTGTGGTATGTTATCTTCTCGCACAAGTACCGAGGCAACCTTGATTGAATTATCGAATGGTAAAAACAGGTTCTATGTAATTTTATTCTGTTATACATGCTTCGCTAGCCACTGTCACCAAGCTCATGCGATATATGGTCACATATATGATTACGCCCCCATCAATGAAGCTCAAGTAGGAGTTTTGTAACTTTTGTATTTTACATATATACTCGGCATTAAGACACGCGTTATACACCTGCGAGCAATTATATAACTGTGACAGGACCAGCAAATCACAAAGCGTAGTTTTCAGTCCACGCGAGAGATATGATCTATGAGGATACACTAGTTTTAATTCACCATATCCTCGTTGTAAACATTTGGAAACGTGTTTCCGATATCTGAAGGTAGTGTCCATGATAGGGCCAAGATTCCTAACTTCTTCAACCAATGGTATCCGCTCCCCAATGATTCGCAGCAATATATGCAACCTTGTAATATCAATACCTGATTTATGATCAATAACAATTGCTGCGGACTTTTTTTGCATTCAAATGCAATGAGTGATCCAACGGTGGTTCACTCACCAACCTCAAATTATCATTTATCCTACTGAGTGCTGCATGCAGCTGTGTCTTTGGAAATGAATAACAGAGCTGCGTTTTGTCAGCATACATATGTAACCTAATTTTTTTATATATCGTGAGCTCAAATCCTAGTGGTGCCTGAATTAAAAAAATTATGGATTATTTTATTTTAACGTTATAAGATCAGATTATGTAGCTAATTTCAACGAATTTTTAGTGAATTTTTATAGAAAAAATACATTAATAAGATGATAACTTTTAAGACCTAATTTAATTTTACCTTTTCTGTGACTTTACAAGTGCTTGTTTTTCCTCTACAAGCGGTTTGACTTTTTACAGCATCCTCAAGCAAAAGAATAATATCTTTGTGAAGTCGCAGAAAAAGTATCTACATCTGTATTTAGATCAGAGTGTATGTTCATACCTTTTGTTCTCACTGTTTTAAATTCAAATGTCGCGCGCTACACTGACATAAGGTAGGTTTTGCCAATGGTTCCCGCCAGAAGACGAGAGAGGGGAAGAAGCATTGGAGGGAAAATAGAGGTTGTATCTCTCTGCCACTTGGTTTTTGTTGTTGAAGAGGCAAGAGGTCTCGACAAATCGAATTGCTTTCAACTCGTTGAAGAGACACGAGGTCTCTAAACATCCATTGTGTTTGTCAGTCCTGGTGGATGTTAGTGAAATAAAGTTAATCTGGCAACGCTGCCAGACGTAACCGTTGTGACAACGAATGACAGATGACGAGAAACGGCAGACAGTGTTGAACAGAACAAAAAGCACACATGTGTTTCATTAATAACGCTCCCTAAATCCTAATTAATAATTAATAGTAAGTAATATAATAAAGCATGGCGCAGTTCTAAAGCGATTAATTAATCATAAATGAATAAACAGTGACAACAGTGAAGTAATAATATCAGCATAATAGAAATGAGCGATCAAGACAATGGCAATCGACTAGCGGTAATAATGACCTTACTACCGAAATAACTTACATTCGAAGGTCAATGGAGGACAATTGGGAATTTTTCAAACAAAAATTTGAAATTTATCTAAGAGCAAGTATATTAAATGACGAGAATGACGAAGATAAAAGATATATGCTATTGAACAGAATAGGAGACAAAGGCCTTAAAATATATTATACCTTCAAATTTGAAACAGAAGCTGATAAAACTAAACATTCCGTTGTAACGCAGAAATTCGAAGGAAAGTTTGTTCCAGCTAAAAATGTAACTTATGAAAGGCATCAATTCTTTTCTAGGAGAAAGAAGCCTGAAGACAGCTATGATGAATATGTTACAGAATTACGAAGATTATCAGACAATTGCGAATTTGGAACTCTATGTGATGGGTTAATCCGTGATCAGTTAATAATGGGTATAGAAGCACTTCAAATAAAGGACAGACTATTGAGAGAACCAAATTTAACCCTAGCTAAAGCTACAGACATATGCAGAATTGCGGAAACAACTGCAATATAGTTACAAAAGATGGATGCTGGAAATTCAAATAAGGAAGAAGTCAATGTCAGTGCGATTAAGAAAACAGCGTAAACCCAATTTCATGGAAAAAGGTCAAACTACAAATCACATAGTATAAATAAATGTCCTGCCTATGGCAAGCAATGCAATAAATGTAAACGATTTAATCATTTTTCTAGTAAATGTATATCTCCAATTAATTTAGTTGAAGAAGATGAAAATGAAGGTGAAGAGCATTTAATGATAGGCATCATTAAAAATGAAAGGCATCCCAGACGTTCATTTAAAAAATGTATTTTAAATAATAAATTATAAACCCTGTTTCGACTAGTCACAGGTGCTGACTGTAATGTCATTTCATTAACAGTGGCTACGGAATTGAAAATTAATTTATTTGATAATCATAATGCAATAATTACCACATTAACCAATTAAAAAACTGATGTAATTGGTACATGTATGTTAAATATATATCTCATAAGAGGTGATAAAAGTAAAGCCATCGTTGAAAAGTTTTATGTATATAATAATAATAATGCAATATTAGGCCTACAAACATGTTTGAAACTTAATCTTTTAAAATGAAATACAATATATACCATTAGTAAAAGCACACCTGTAAATGAGATAATTGCTAATCATGATTCTGTTTTTAAAGGTATAGCTTGTATGCCAGGAAAATACCACATTGAACTCAAAGAAAACGCTATGCCAAAGGTCCATCCTCCGAGGAAAGTACCATATGCTATGTATACAAAACTAAAATTTAAATTAGAAGAACTTGAATCTATGAACATTATTGAAAAGGTAGATATACCTACATAATGGGTAAGCTCTCTAGTAATACTGCCAAAGAAAAATCTAGATTTACGATTATGTATGGATCCAAAAGGTCTTAATAATGCAATGAAACGTCAACATTTTTACATGCCTTCTTTTGATGAACTCATAAATTAAGAGGTGCCAAATATTTTAGTGTTCTTGACTGTTCTAAAGGATTTTGGCAAATACAACTTGACGAATATAGTAGCAAGTTATGCACATTTAACACACCTTTCGGGAGATACAAATTTTTACGACTTCCGTATGGTATAACCTCAGCAAGTGAAATTTTTCAAAGGGCAATAAGTCAGATTTATGATAATACTCGAGGAGTAATAACCTACATAGATGATTTATTAATATATGGAGCTACTGAAAAAGAACATAATATAAATTTAATTAACGTATTGAAAATTGCTCAAAATAATATCACATTCAATGTATCAAAATACAAATTTTGTGTTAATAAAGTTGTGTATATGGGACATAAAATTTCAGAAAATGGTATACATGCAGATGACAACAAGGTTTTAGCTATTGTAAACATAAAAAGTCCAACAAATAAAAAATAAATAGAAAGATTCTTATGTAACATAAATTATTTAAATAAATTCATCCCAAATCATTCTGATTCAACTGAACCATTAAGACGCTTAATTAAAAAAGATAATTTATTTGATTGGGGAACTGAACAAGAAAATGCATTCAATAAACTTAAAAATTCACTAGTTAAAGCACCAGTGTTACAATTTTATTCCTCCACCGATCCAATAACCATATCGTGTGATGCTAGCAAAGATGGTTGTGAATGTGTACTTTTGCCAAATAAAGCATCTGTCGCTTATGCATTAAATCATTCACAGAAACTCAAAAATCCTATGCAATCATAGAAAAGGAAATGTTAGCAGTAGTTTTTGCATGTAAAAAATTTCATCAGTTTATCTTTGGTCGCAATGATGTTAAAATCAAAACTGACCACATATAATAAACCCTCAACTATAGCTCCTGCTAGACTACAAAGAATGCTTATAATGTTACAACCTTATAAATTCAATTTAATTTACAAAAGAGGTCCTGAACTTTATATCGCTGATACACTCTCAAGATCTTTTGAGAACTCAGCCGATGATCAATTTAAAACATATTGTAATGAAATAGAATATCAGTTATGTATGGTAAATGAAACTAATCCAGTATCAGATCAAAGATTACAGCAAATAAAATATGTAACCAGTAAAGATAATAAACTGAAAAAAATTAATTGAATTACTACAAGATTCCAATACTATCTCAAAGAAAGATATCGATAATGACTCAAAACTCTATTACCCATATTTAAATGAAATCTCTGTTAGAAATGGAATAATTTATAAGGCAGATAGAATACTGATACCTAAGGTGATACAAAGGGAAATATTAAATAAATTACATCAAGGTCACCTGGGTAAAGAAAAAACTAAATTAAGAGCTTGATCGATAGTATCCTGGCCCGGAATAAATAATGACATTGATAATTTAATTAACACTTGTGACACATGTCTCGATTTAGCTCCTGAAAATAGAAAAGGACCCATAATACCTCATGAAATTCCAGCAAGACCTTGGCAGAAAGTTGCAATTGACTTTTTCAATTTAATAACAAACTCTTTATTATCATAGTTGACTATTATTCAAAATTTCTAGAAACATCACAACTTAATTCACTTACAAGTCAAACAGTTATTTCATATCTGAAAAGTATATTCTGTAGACATGGCGTACCAGAAATTATTTATTCAGATAATGGCCAACCTTTTAAGTCTAAGAGCTTTAAAGAATTCTCAGTGGAATGGAATTTCTTACATCAAACATCAAGTCCTCACCATCATCAGTCCAATGGCCAAGTTGAGAGCATGGTCAAAATCGTTAAAAAATTACTCCGCGCTTCTGAAATTGATGACTCTGATTTTTATTCATCTTACCTAGAATTAATGAATACCTCACTAGACAAGCAAACTCCTAGTCCTTCTCAGTTATTATATAGTAGAAGACTTCGTACAACAATACCTGTTAATAATAAATTACTTGAACCAAAGGTAGAACCTAAAGCAGAAACGAGAAAAAACCTGAAACGTAGGCTAGAGAAGTATATAAAAGCATATAATAAGGGGGCTCGACCTTTGGTACAGTTAGAAAAAGGAGGTCATGTGAAAGTCAAAAACTTTAGAAATAGTAGTAATGATAAAAAATGGTTAAATGGCATTATAATAGGAAAAGCGTGGAAATCAAGATCATATAAAGTTAGATTATCTAATTCCATCATTGTTCATAGAAATATAAAACATTTAATAAAAGTTTGTAAGGATGTTAAACCCTTAAATGATAAGCATCTCAATGATTATGTGCAACCAAACTATGAACTACCATCCTCCATAAATTATAACAGACCACACATTGTTGCAACTAGCTCACAATCAAATAGAGATAACAGTACTAGAACAATTACCCATACTAGACCTAAACGTATTGTTAGACCTCCTAATAGACTTAATTTGTGAATTATGTTGCAAATATCTTCTATAACTTTTATTTTTGAATACCTCATTATTAGTTATGTTTATTGTAGAATATACTACTTTGTTAATTATACATAATGTTATTGAAATAAAGTTAATCTGGCAACGCTGTCAGACGTAACTGTTGTGAGAATGACAGATGAGAGACGGCAGACAGTGTTGAACAGAACAAAAAGCACACATGTGATTCATTAATCCCTAAATCCTAATTAATAATTAATAGTAAGTAATATAATAAAGCAGTGGAGACAAGAGGTCTCTAGTGGTTTAGTGTGTGAAGACATAAAATCGAAGCTTTGTTGCTGCACCATTGAGGCAAAGAAAGGTAGGTGACTTTACTTATTGTCAGTGTGCTATTTGTTTGTTTTTTTGTCATTCATTGTAAAATAAATGCATGTGGTATTTACATTTGGCCCATCGACAGGATTTTTGTTGTTGATGGTTTTATTTTGTTAGATTATTAATTGTTGATGTATCTTTACTTGTTTCTTATAGTCAAGTTAAGTTCTAATTGATAATTGCGGTGTTAAGTCCATATTAAGTACAGACTCAAATTGCATATTGTGGATTAAATCGCTTTAGTAGTTGTTTAAATTGCGTTTAGGATTTTTTTTTGTGCATTGAACAATGAAGTTGGGTCAGCTAAAAAATAGGCGCGAAAGCGTTTATAAACGAGTAGATGCCACATTGAATGTGGCCCAACAGGTCAAAATAGAGGCAGTAGTGGATTTAAATAAATTGAATGGATTTGAGGTTCGTTTTGAGTCGTTAAATGAGTTGGTCAATTTATTTAATTCATTGCATTTAGACATGGTGTCAGTAGTTGATCGATCAGAGTTAGACAGCCAGCATGAAATGCAGGACAAGTTTTATGAACTGCAATACTCGATAAAAACTATCGGTCAAGAACTAAAAGGTTTAAATGTAAATAAAGTCGCTGAGGATCGAGCTCGTTCCGTTTTCCACTGTAGTTCGAATGCATAGAGTCGAGCGTCGAGTAAGTCACATTATTCTGTTAAATCGTCAAACGTTCGATATGTCAGTGCAAAGGAAGTAACAAACGCAAACGCTATTATTTCAACTTCAAACAGACATTTGAGGTTACCAAAAATTGAAATGCCAAAATTTGATGGAAATTTGAAAAACTGACCAACCTTTTATGATCTACTTAGAACAATGATTCATGAGAACGAATCATTATCAGAAATTGAAAAGTTTCGATACTTGAATGCTTCACTAGTAGAGGATGCAGCTTGAATTTACAATAGTCGCTTCTCCGAAAGACGAGAAGTCAAATACAATTGCCATAACCTCAATAAAAACAGAAGATGGATTGAGGTATGTTTTACAAGGAGAAAATAAATACATGGGAAACCATACAGAATTGATGAAAACAGAAAATTTCTTGAAAGCAAAGAATAGTTTGAAGAAGAGACATCAATCAAGAAAAGTGTGGATTTCTATGACAGAAGAGTTGAAGAAAATATATATAGATGAAGATGATAATATTCAATTTGCAGGTGAATATTTACAAGAAGCAGATGAAAAAGAAACAAAAAAGGATGACCTGAGTAAGATATTAGAAAAATTAATAGAAGCATCAGGAAAAAAAGGAGAGAAAAATCTAAAACATATAGCAGATAAGTATATGATTGAAAAATTTACCAGTAAGCACTCAAATGCAAAACAATGGATAGATACATTTGAGAAAGAGTGTACAAGATTCAATATTACAGAAGATGATATGAAGATAGAGATATTAAGATTATTCTTAGATAAATCTTGTTCAGACTGGCACTGTGCAACCTTAACAAAGTTGACAGTTACAGCTAGGTGGACTGAATGGAAACAAAGGTTCTTAGATACTTTTGCTGATAAAGGATGGAATACAGTTACATATGCTTTATCATTTAGATATAAGGAAGGATCCCTCATTGACTATGCAATGAAAAAGGAAAGACTTCTGCTAGATATGAATAGAGATATGGACACAATAACACTAACAACATTAATAGCAGTTGGACTGCCAGACTTTATTATGAACAAACTAGATAGAGAAGATTGTAAAGATTCAACAAGACTGTTTAATGAAATAAGAAAGTATGAGAATCTGGTGAATAAAAAAAAATTTCCAAAGAAAAAAGAAGAGAAATTTGAATACAAAAAAAAGTTTGAAAAAGAAAACCATGCAAGAATTGTGAGAGTTTAAGCAAAGGCATCAGATATCATCTGGAAGAGGCATGCTGGTTTAAAAAAAGAGAAAACAATAAAACAAGCGTTGTAAGTAACAACTCAGTGCTAGAGGTAGAATTGAACACAGAGAAAAAAAAAACTAGAAATCACACCATTAGTCAAAATCAAAATATTACTAGAAGATAAATTGGAGATAGAAGGGACCTATGACTCAGGGTCTCAGATCTCACTAATAAATTCTAAGTTAATTAGAGTCATAGAAGATAAAGATGTAAATAAAATACATTTAAAAACGGCTAATGGTGTGAAAAGAACAAATGGTTTAACAACTATTAAAATAAAAGTTTTTGATATTGAAAAATTAACAGATGTGCATATTATTGAAAGAGATGATTTTGAAAACTTTATTATAGGATTATATATGATAAAAAAATTCAAACTAGTCCAAGATGAAAATTTGGAGATACAACAAGTAGGAGATATAAAGATAAAAACGGTTAATACAAGTTATGAACCAAAACAGATAGAAATGTATTCAGTGAATTTTAATGAACATGTGAAAGAGAACGAATTTGAAATAAAAATTAATCACTTGGATGCAAATAAAAAAACACAAATAAAAAATCTAATAGAAGAATATAAGAGTGTGTTTGCAAAAGATAAGTATGACATAGGCACTGTAAAAGATTATGAAGCTTGGATAGATCTATTAGTTGATAAATATTGCAGCAAGATACCATACAGATGCACAATAGAAGACAGAAAAGAAATTGAAGAACAAATTGCAAACCTTTTAAAGAGAAACCTCATTGAGGAATCGTACAGTCCATTTGCAGCACCAGTAACGCTAGCATTTAAAAAAGATGAAAACAAGAAATCTAGACTCTGCATTGACTTTAGAGATTTAAATAAAATAATATCACCACAAGCTCAACCATTTCCAATAATAGATGATTTGATAGTAAAGATTAGAAATTGTAAATATTTCACAACATTAGACATAAACTCGGCTTTTCGATAAAAACTATCGGTCAAGAACTAAAAGGTTTAAATGTAAATAAAGTCGCTGAGGATCGAGCTCGTTCCGTTTTCCACTGTAGTTCGAATGCATAGAGTCGAGCGTCAAGTAAGTCACATTATTCTGTTAAATCGTCAAACGCTCAATATGTCAGTGCAAAGGAAGTAACAAACGCAAACGCTATTATTTCAACTTCAAACAGACATTTGAGGTTACCAAAAATTGAAATGCCAAAATTTGATGGAAATTTGAAAAACCGACCAACCTTTTATGATCTACTTAGAACAATGATTCATGAGAACGAATCATTATCAGAAATTGAAAAGTTTCGATACTTGAATGCTTCACTAGTAGAGGATGCAGCTGGCCTAATCAAAAATTTAGCACTAACGGGAAGCAATTATGGGATTGCATTCAAGACTCTGGGGTCAAGGTATCAGAATACCCGGGTTTTGAGGATCAATTATTGGCAGGCTATTGTACAGGCCTCAAAAGCAAGTAGTGAATCTGCTTCTTCCCTACGAACATTGTTGTCTGTCTTCAGTGAAAATTTGGAAGCGTTGCAGCAGTTTGACCATGACGTGGGATTTCACTAAATTCTACATGTTGCTGCAAAATGTGGATGTGAGTATTAAGCAAAAACTTGAGCTTGAGTTTTACGAATCAGACATTCCCAGTTTTAGTAGTTTATGTAGATTCTTGGAAAAACAGTGTAAAGTAATGGAGACAACTGCCTTAAGCTCAAATTATGTGACTAATAGGAGGCAGCATATTTCATCAACCACTGTTAGGCCCGCTTCGTCCTTTGTTAGCAGCACAAAGCTTGTATGTACTTATTGTAAGGAAGATCACCCCATGCTTAAGTGTGATGGGTTTTTCTCTTTATCCCCTCATAAACGTTATATGTTTACAAAAAAGAATAATCTGTGTTTCAACTGTTTATCGAACTCACTTGCCAGCAGGGATTGCAAGTTATCAAGTTGTCGTGTATGCAATAAACACCATCATATATTATTGCACTTCCCAAAAGCACAGCATCAGGAGATGAGCATGATTCAAACAAGCCATCTGTTGAAGAGCCACAAAGTGCAGAGCAATTGCGTGTGTTGGCAAGTGTGGTTAAAAGGGAACATTCCGTGTTACTAGCAATTCTAATGCTGTTAGTACGAGATAGAAATGGAATGTCGAGCTCTCCTTGATTGTGCTAGTGAGGCTAATTTAATTTCGCAGCAGTGTGTTGAAAAACTGGGGCTCAGCACCTCATCTCGGTCAGTGATGATTCAAAGCTTGAACCAAATGAGCTCGCTTGCCACCCAAGGCACTCTCAAATGTCAAGTAGAGTCAATTTATGAGCCAACAAATTTAGAGTTGAACATGATTGTAATTCCAAACATTTGTTCCAAGATCCCTTCTGCTAATATTGAGCAGTGCCACTGGCAACATATTCAGGACCTAGAGTTGGCAGATTCTGAGTTTGGTATACCAGTGGACAATCAAGTTTTGTTGGGGACTGACGTTTATGCTCATGTTAGACCTGGACTAAAAAGAGGGCCACGAGGGGCACCAGTGGCCTTCAATACTGTTTTTGGTTGGGTGCTTATGGGCAGGGTAGAACAATCCAACTCTCATTCTATTGTGAATAGTTTATGCACATTAGTTGTCTTGGATCATACTTTGAAACAGTTTTGGAGCTTGGAACAGCGACCCCAAGGTACAGTTATGCCTCCTAAAGATAAAAAATGTGAGAAAATCTTCAAGAAGACTCAAGAGCCGAAATAGTGCTGGGAAATATATTTTAAATATGCTCTTTCGTGAGGGTACTCCGTATTTAGAATCCTTGTGTTGCGTTGAGGCGGTTTTACTCCCTAGAAGCACGTCTTAGTAGGGATTCAGAGTTGCACAATGCTTATTCGGAGTTTATCGGGGATTATTGTGAGTCCGGCCATATGTCACTGGTATCAGATATAGCTGTAGAACCATATAATGCATACTATATCTCCCATCATTGTGTGTTACGTCCTCGCGGCTATTCGACCAAACTGCGTGTGGTATTCGATGCTAGTTCCAAAACTACGAATGGTGTATCTCTGAACGATACTTTGTTAGTGGGAGCGAAGTTGCAGACAAATATTGCTACTGTGCTGTTGAACTTTCGGTCAAACAAAATTGCATTTACTGCTGACATTTGGCAAATCTATCGGCAAATTTTGGTTGCAGATAAGCACAGGGATTATCAAAGAATTCTCTGGAGGTTTTCAAAGGGGGAACCTGTACAGAAATATCGCCTTAATACTGTGACATATGGGGTCTCGTCAAGCCCACACATGGCAAACAGAACAATTGTGCAGCTTTGTGATGCTTAGGAATCATCTTTTCCATTGGCAGCAAACCTAGTTCGGTCCGATCTCTATGTGGATGATGTAGTCAGTGAAGCCGCCTTATTTCAGAGGCTTTTGAGTTGCAAAGACAATTAATTGCGTTGTTTGCTAAGGGGGGTTTTTAATTAAAGAACTGGGCCAACAATAATTCGAAACTGTTGTCAACAGTATCAGTCAGTCACCTCGATCGTTAGACTTAAATGATGAAAGTGTTGAAAATTTTAGGATTGCAGTGGTGTCCTGTAAGTGATTCGTTCTCTTTTAATGTTGAACATATTGATCATCTGTGCACCGAACGAAATCTTCTTTCGGAATTGGCAAGAATTTATGACCCCCTGGGTTTTTTGTCTCCAATTACATTGTTGGCAAAGTATCTTATGCAGTGTTTGTGGGAGCAAAAGGTTTGAAGGGACTATGAGCCATCAAAGGATATTGTTGTTCAGTGGTCTCAGTATAAATCAATAACTCAGTGTGATAACAACTTTATCAATTTCTAGAGGTGTAAAACAGGATAATATTATCAGTACAGAACTCCAAGGGTTCTGTGGTGCATCTGAGCGAGGGTGTGCTGCAGTTGTTTATTTAAGACAAGTATCAGAGGACGGTCAAGTTTGGATCAATTTTGTATGTGCTAAGTCCAAGGTATCACCTTTGAAAAGAAAATCGATTCCACGTTTCGAATTGTGTGGGTGTTTATTGTTGGCAAAACTTCTGGAATTTGTGTGTCCAGTGTGTGAAACTCGTTTTGAGTTTAGCTCGATATATGTTTGGTCCAACTCTATGGTAGCACTTGCATGGATAAAATCATCTTCCAATAGGTGTGGAAGACCTTTATTGGGAATCGAACAGCAAGCATACAAAAAAAGATTACTCCAGAGTCATGGCATCACGTAAGTGGACAAGAAAACCCGGCTGATTGTGCATCTAGAGGCATGTTACCTTCTGGGTTTTGTGAACATCCTCTATGGTGGGCGGAGCTCGCTTGGCTGAAATTGGCGAAAGAATATTGGCCCAAGTCGTTGCGTTTTAAGCAGACAGAAGAGTGCCTGGTGGAGCAATGAACTCTCACTGTACTAATGACTGCGGCAAATGAGGAGTGGCTCAGTACACTTTTGAATCGATTTTCACATCTACGGAAAAGTCAGGGTGTTGTTGTATATTGTCAGCGGTTCGTACGAAATTGTAGTGTGACTCCATCTGACCAAGCCACTGCGTCTCCGACAGCAACCTAATTACAGGAGGCGCTTCATATGCTTGTCAAATGTGTTCAAGGTGAAGTATTTCACAGGGAAATAGCATCCTTAGTTCAAGGTAAGGGGTGTGCAAATAAGTTGGCCCCCTTTCTGGATACAGAGGGAATCCTCAAAATAGTGAAATTAAAAAGAGAGAGAGAGAGAGAGAGAGCTTGTATAACAAATACATATTAAAGTATGAATAGTTAAATAGATATAATGGCATAATGTTGAAAAAGGAAAAGAACACATTTAAAAACAATTACAAAACTAAACTCTTAAATATTGAAGAACTAAAAATTTACCATTCACAATAAATAACACATTACTGACTAGTTCGAATAATTCTCCGTATTTTGTGCATAAAAAAGGGTTTAACACATCCATGAATAAATAAAGCTGGTATAGTAGAGAAATTCTGAGACCTCCGCCACACATATACGCCAGCGTGTGACGTCAAGAGTGCTAAAACAAAATGGCAGGTTGGATAGAGAGAACAGAGAGGTCACCTGAAATGAAGTAATCCAAGATGGTGGCTGTTGCCATGGAAATAAGAAGAACTTGACATCAAAGTGATAAAACAAAGAAGTGATAAAACAAAGTGATAAATCAAAATAAGAGAACCCACCCCCCATTTTGATTTTTATGAAAATGACAAATATAAAAGTATGACTGACAACGCAGGCGCAAACCAACTTTTTTTTATTTGTATAGTTAGACCCCCATGTGTGAGGTATCACCATACTCGTCTCGATGAGTGGAATTAAAATATGACATACCCGCATATGCAAACCCAAAACTTATGTTTTCAAGTAAGAGACTTGTGTGGGGTATCATTGAACTCGTCTCCATGAGTGGAATTAAAATATGACATATGCGCAAACTCAAAACTTTAGTTTTCGTGTAAGACTTGTGCGGGGTATCATTGTACTCGTCTCCATGAGAGGAGATAAAATAATTTATTTATTTATTTTATTTATTTATGTTTATTTATTTAAAGAATATGAGGGTCGCGAAGCGACCCCCTCACGTGTATAAGGGGGGTCGCTTCGCGACCTCTAATGTGGGGGGAACTCGGAAGCTTGTCGAGCAAGATGGTGGCAGCAAGATGATAGCAGCAAGGGGCTGGCTGTAAGCAGCAGCGGCAGGAACATATGAATTCCTGTCGAAACTCGCATGTGACCTCGCTAAACTGGCGATATCAATTCTCATTTCCTGCCAGTGCCAACGTTGACCTCGTTTCCAATCTTATTTCCTGTCAGCCTTGATTAGTTGATAAAAAGTGTTTAAGGATAAAAATAAAACAACTTAAATCGATTGTATTTAAATAAATACAATCGATTTAATAGGATTAAATCATAAAATTTACATATTAACTTATTACAAATAGCTCTTACAATACCAGTTAGATGGATTCATAAGGGAGCATTCTGAATTTAGGAATACTCGTAGGTCTACCATACCAATGTTATCGAAAAAGTTCCCCTTCTTGCTTATGTTGTCTTTTCGATCTGTTTGAAATGCTATAATCATATACCTAGGTCTTTCTAAGTTGGTTGCAGTTTTAACAGACCACACATCTTTATTAATATCTCTGAGCAATGGTAGCTCATATGTCTTATTTTCGATATGCGAGAAATATAGATATGTCTTGCAATTTTATCCATTAGTTCCAACTTCATTTTATCGTTTGGAGTACATGTTTTGCTTTTAAAAACATATTGGTTACAGTAATTTTTCATCTTGCTATACCAGTACTGTAACAGCTGTCCGCATCATTTCGAGCTCTTGTAAATCGGAAAGGATATTTACCACAAAGAACTCCTTTGAAGTGATGGAAGAAACTGAAGAGGAAAGAAATAGGTATTAGCATGTGAAACTTGTTGTCGTTTAAGGTGATGTCATCTGACGTTACATTCAGGCCAGCCTTGCTAAGAGATTTAGCTTCATTATTACTAAACGAAAGCAGGATTTTGATGGTTGTTGTGGTATATGGGTCACATACTCGTTCCACTTCCTTGTTATTTAATTCATAGGTCACTGATTCAAACAGAGCTGCTTCTCCATTATTTGGCATATAACACTCACCATCAGCATTTTGTACTGCTATAGGTTCCAGAATACCTTCAATCATTAGAGCTGACTCTGTCAGACATACAAATGCATCTTGCTAATTGATGTTTTTTTCGACTTCATCACTGTTACCAAATGATTTAGTTGGTAAATAGTAAGACCGAAGTTCTTCTTGATCGATAGAATCGTCAAAATCAGGATCTTTGAATATTTCTGACATGATAACCAAGACTTTTAACGAATTCAATATTATCGGAACGAAGTGTACGCTTTAAAGCGGTTGACTGTACAATCTTGTCTTGGTAGATTCACTTGCTTTTATATCCTTAAAGACTAGCCTTCTAGCTTTTTAAGTTCCAAGCGAACAGACACCTCTTTCCCTTGAAAGTTTACAGGAACTGAATCTTGGTCCACGATGTCGATGCTTATATTTGAAATCTCTTGTTTGTTCACCGGTAGATAAATTAGATTCGTAGATTCTATATTGATTGCATAGCTAGGATCAACCATTGGTGCAAACTCATATAACATATGTGAAGATTTTCCGTTAAAGTAGGACCCAGAAACGATATTTGTTTCTCTGTGAATCTGTTTAACATCCACGATTTGAACAGGTAAAACAGATTCATGGAAGATACTTGGTTGAAGAACTTGTTTTTAAAATCCCAGAATTCGCCCAACTGAATCATCAGCTTCAAAACTGATACTTGTAGAACACTTTATTTCGCATCTAATCGTATTCGGTTTAGGTCTCAGAATCAAAGCTAGCTACTTTTGTTCGTCTGTTGCTGCAGCACCAATAAGTTCATTTTGAAGCAACTTTTTCAAATGTGTTATTTCATATGCACTAGTGGGTATCGTGGTGGTTCTCTAAGTAGCTCCTTCTTTTACATAAAATTTGTTTCTACCCTTATATATGTTAGGTATGTTGTTGCATGTATAAAAGCCTATCAAAGCAACAGCATAACTACCATCCGGATCCAACTCAATTGGTGGATGCTAGTCTGTTGACAGATGGCAGCTGCGACTTTCAACGCGAAGGTTGAACAGAGGCTACTGTTTGTCTTTTAATTAAAAATTTTAAACATAACTGGCCACAATTATAAGTATTATATTTCTGATACACATAATGATTATATAATGTAGAACAGTCTTTAAGGTAAGGTTGCAACTCGATTGGTGTCTTTAAGTTTTCACACGAATCAAAGTAGTCGGCGGTGTCACCACGTTGCTTAACTGCAACCCAATCACTGCCAGGCTCCTCGTTGGTTTGTAAACTCATGATAAATGACTCATTCTTACGTGGACTATTTGATGGTAGAGCATCTCGCATCTATACACCTCTAAAACATGGGATTTTCATTTTAGCAGCAAATTTCACAAGATCTACATTTGTTAGAGGTCTTGCTGGTAAACATCTTATTCGTTTTTTGGCTTTGCAGATACAACCCATAGGCGCTACGTCGCTTCTTCAGATAGAGACCTTTGCCGAGTTTCTTACACTTTGGTTTTAATTGCAAACCACTGCCTCTCTTACCCATAGCGATAGACTCCATTGTTTTGTTGCGACGTCCTTCTTCCTCTAGTTTGTGTTTGGCTGCTTTAGCATCGTTAACTGCCTTAGCAATACCAGCATCACCACCACCCAGAGCGCTTAGTGCTGACAGACCACCAAAAATCAACGTAACAGTGGAAGGAAGCATCCGTTTTTAGGTACTGAAATAACTCCAGGTTTTTGCACATTCTTGCGCCATCAATTTTTCTTACAATTGGATGAGCGATATCAAACACAGCTTTTTCTGTTGGAATAAGGTTTCTGTCTTTTACAACTTCTCCAATCAAACTGATAATGTTTTTAAATGGAACTTTCTTCTGTAGTTTAGAGTTGATTACATCAAGACCCATACCAAGTTTTCTTTTAACTTTCATGGTGTTTGTAACACTCCAAGCAACAAACTTTTCACCAAAACTTGCGTCCTTCGACTTGACTCTCTCCCAAGCTTGATTTTCCAGCACCTCATCAGCACGATATCTGTCACTTAACTCTTTTGATTGAGAGTAAGAGTAGTCGTGATCTCTACAAGCAAGATCTAGTGGATTGATATCTTGATCACCTTTAGCCACACGATCTTTAAGTTTAGTACCAGGACCACAAAACTGATAGCCAGGTATGTGTAACTCAACAGGTAGCTTGTTAGTAGCTGTGTTTACAAGACTTTCACCCTGCCACAACAACATTGATACTGACTGTACGACTCATTTGCACCTCTCTATATATTTATACTTACCGAAAAATATAGTTTAGTTTAAGTCAAGATATGTACCCTTAAACACGCTTCTGTCTTACCTATTACAAATATAGATGATGTTGTTGATGGATCTTCAGAACAACAACAAACACATGGTCCTCTCTCTCCAAACACTATTAGATATATCATATGTGGCCCTAGTGGGTGTCGCAAAACAAATGTTATGTTAAGTTTAGTGTTTGAACAGAACAGTTTAAAGTTTGATAAGGTGTATGTGTATTCAAAGTCTTTGCACCAATCCAAATACAAGATGTTACAAAAAGTGCTGGATGGTGCAGAAGGTGCTGCTTATAATTCATACAGTGAAAACGATGAAATCTTAGATCCAGCATATGCCTTGGACAACTCTGTGTTTATATTTGATGATGTAGCTTGTGACAAACAGGATAAAATGAGAGCATACTTTAGTATGGGAAGACCTAAGAATATTGATTCATTCTATCTTCGTCAAACGTATACTCGAATACAGAAACATCTAATATGTGATAACGCAAATGTTTTGATTCTCTTCAAACAAGACGAAACCAATATAAAACACATCTACGACAACCATGTAACGACAGATATGGACTTTAAACAATTAAAAAATATATGTTGCCAATGCTGCAAAAACAATAAGTATGGTGTGTTGGGGATTGTATAAGAAAACGATGTACACAAAGGGACATATAGAAAAAGCCTGGACGTAGCAAGTGCGCTTTGGTAGTGAATTTTCATAGAAATGATCTGGCACCAAATATTTTATTATAACTTTTTTTTCTTGTAACATAGAAATCTAAATTTTGGTGTATAGTTTACTTTCTATATCGTAAACCTACGTACCAAATTTGGTTATCATAGCTTTTTTATTTTTTGAGATAAATTTTTTTTGAATGAAAGCAACATTTTCCCGGAAAACCTCGTCCAATTTTCCTGACTAACGAACTTATCCAAGCTAGTTACGAAAGGAAGTTACATGCCAAACTTTATTAAAATCGGCTTATTATTTTTTGAGTTATCGATGTGACACACATACACAAATATATACATATTATATATATATATATATATATATATATATATATATATATATATATATATATATATATATATATAAATTGACACTGACCCCGGACTTCTAGGGGTCATAGTTAGTGCTCATTTGCAAAAAGTTTTTCCAAATTCAAAAGTTGGGATCTCCCCATTAGTGAATTTTTTCTATGAAAATTCACTAAAAGGATTCGATAGCTGCATATTAATCTAATTGGTTACAACGAATGACAGACTGGACATACAGCTCTCTAACAGCTGTCTAACAACTGTCCAACAGGCATCGTGTTAGACAACTAACGAGAGATATGTAGACAACCAAGTCAAAGCTGGTATACTATAAAGCACCAAACTGTTTGTATCTCAACACTGTAACCAATTAACAAGTGGTTTACATCAGACCAACAACCAACTTGTTTGAAACAAATAACTTTAGCAAGATGGAGGTGATAGGTAAGCAAGAGAGAAAAATGAAGAAAAATATTTTGCAACTTGCTGAAAAAAAAATTTAATGCTTAAGCTTGGCAGAGCTGAGAAAGATGAAGCTCTGCACGGTTTATATAAACCAATTGGTGAGCCACAAAGTGAAATATCTAAAAACACAGCGACACTTCAACTGCAGCCAACAGCCGAAAAAATCAAAGAAGAAGCGGTAACAGAAAACAAACCCAAAGTGGAGTTCCTTGAAGACCAAGAAGTTTTTGAAGTAAAACCAGATGTGAAAACAAGTTCAAATGAGGATATCCTGTCACTTCAAGAGCTTGATGAAGGCATACAAGCTACAACAGCCACAACAGCATATAAGCATATAAAGAATTTTTGGAGCAATATCCTGAACGAGTTCGATATTATGTAGACAAATATTTTGCTGAACCACCGAGACTTGCTACCACCGATCAAACGTATGGTGCTCGCTACGGTACAGATATGGGCAACTGGAGTCTTGGCAGCAAGTACTTTGACTTTACTACTGATGAAATTCAACTGGATAAAAGGAGATATCCACAAACACAAGGTTTGCTGGCATTGATATTTATGCAAAGACCTAAGGGATATACTTACGACGATATTCAACACTATAGAGATATTCTAGAATCAACCAGTGTTCATTAAGTCAAACACGACCCGAATGGGCGAACTAAAGGTTGTTCTTCGGAAAAGTATCTGACTATAATAAAACCAATGATAAATCCACGAGCACGAACATCCTCAGCTTCTCACGGTTTTCGCTACGACACACATCTTAATGAAAAACAAAAGACCGAACCTAGAGCTTAGAATGTAAGAGATAGAAAAACGACACTAACAACTATATGATGCAAAATAACAAACAAATAGAATATGTGTTTTGGGATGTCATAAATGAGTTGGTTGCTGGACTTTTAGTGGCTTCTCAAGTTGCTGGTAATAATGCTCATAACGAAATTTAGTCACACATTGAAGAACTGAAGGAAGCTGATGTTATCGCCTAGTAAACCTACATACATACCATACATGCCTACCTATTGCTTAGTATAAAAATGTCTGTCGATAAGTTCGGACGTTCCCAGTCCAATTAACGTTTTAAGTTTAAAATTATTGAAAGAAAGATTTTCGCAAGAACTGCAAGTGGTGATTACGATTTGCAAAACCACAGATTATGCAACGTCACTGATCCAGTCGATTCAACAGATGGTGTAAATAAAAAAATTGTTGATGCATGGATAGACGACTATGAGAAGAACAAAGTCGAGGTAACACAGAATAATTGTCATACCACTGGAAACTGTGCACAAGCCAGAGTTGGAAGATTTAAAAAAACTCTGGACGCAGCAAGTGTGTTATGGTAGTGAATTTTCATTAAAATGTTTTTAATAGCAATTATGTGTTTTTTTTCAGACAGCAGGCATCAAATTTGATTACCAGTATAACATATATAGTAACAGCAATGTGCCATGTTTCATCAAAATAACTTTATCGTTTGAAAACGTACAAAAATTTCCGAAAATAAACTTAAAGTGTAACCGAAAAAATTCGTTTTTGGTCAACCTTATAGGTTAATAGCATATTGAGATTTTCAAATATGAAGCATTTAATTAAAATTCGATACCATAACGCACTTGTTGCGTCCAGAATTTCTTTACTTGCAAACATGCATTATATTTCGATAGAAAATGCAATAACATAAGGCGTTTTCGACTAAAAAAATAATTATTTGTATCACCAACGACTTATGGGCCACCTGTGATTGTAGAAATATTTTTTAAGATGTAGCTCAAGACACCCTATAATTAATGTAGGTATACAATGTTTTTCATATCTTGTAGAATAACGGATATTGATTTATTGATTTTTTACGAAAATTCGACAAAAGTTATATACCATTAAATGATAAACTCTATAGCTAAGACTATTGCCAAGCATCAGAGAATGGGTCTATTTGAAATGAATTTTCTGGGAACATTTTAGTAAAATAAAGGACAATAACGGTTGAAACTAAAACTTCAGGGTTTGTAAAACATTCTTCTTGAGACATTATCTTTCCATAGCCCGTATTAGATTTAAGTTCTTTGCCTAAATGTTGCGAATTTTGACGTTTTAAATTGTCACTTTAACGTTTTGAGGAAAACCCCTATTTATTTTTCTTTAAATGCCCATAACTTTTTTGACTTTTGAGCTACAGCGCTAAATCTTGGTAGGTAATTTACCTATGGCGATATAAAACGATGTACCAATAATAATAAAACATTTTGGTTGCCCTTGCTTTGTTATTTCCGGAGATATGAATTTTTTTCTAAAGAAAACACAAAATTTTCCGGGAAAACATCGGCCGATTTTCCTGGCTAACGAACTTATCCAAGCCATTTACAAAAGGAAGGTATTCACCAAATTTTGTCAAAATCGGCCCCACACACACACACACACGCACGCGCGTGCGCGCACACACACACACACAAATATATATATATATATATATATATATATATATATATATATATATATATATATATATATATATATATATATATATATATATATATATATAAACTTGATAATGGGCTTATTTATTTATTTATATTATTATATATTTTTGTATACTTTATAGAAGAAGCCCTAATGTTGTGAGCCGTCAATTATTTTGATTAATGTATAATTTTATTCTCTCATATATTGTATCACCCTGTATAAATGTAAATCCTTTGGTTTTTATAGTTTAAATTGGTACAATTTAGGATGATATTACTTTTATTGGTTGTATTTTAAAATGTACATAGAAATTTTTATATTGACATTTTATATTGACATTTTACACAATGTTTATGTAGATTTTATAATGTATTTTTGTTTTGCTGAATAAATGTTTAATCATGTGGTGTTTCCATTATTCGAATTTATACCTGTATATATATATATATATATATATATATATATATATATATATATATATATATATATATATATATATATATATGTTATATTATAAATTAACTTCAGTGTACTATGGGTTGCATATCCCTCTTATTCGTCAGTCAAATATAGATAATTATGACAATTTATTGAAATCAAATTATTGATTTACTTAGTGCTGTGCCCTAGCTTTTTCTTCTTTCTCTCAGTCGTGGATTCTGCTAAATAGGAAAAAAGAAATAGCCTGATAATATGCACTTAATCTTATTTTAGGTCTTATTATTTTTCGCAAAGAATTATGTCTTGAGTAAAATTGTTATAACAAGTTTTATTTGACAGAATTTTAAATTTAAACCTAATCGGATCGGTTAGTACAAATCTTAATCTTACTAACAAATTAAATGGTTAAAATTATTGACAGAATTTTAATTGGTTTGCAAATGTTTATAAACAATATTTTTAATGGCTTTCCGAACTTTTATATTGCGATCCTCACGCCCTCTAAGTTTGTAACTTTGAACTGTTGTAAAATGCTATTAAGATTTCTGTTTATGTAGAAAAATCTTATTTCCCATGAATACTTTTGCTGATTGATGTATGTTTGACAGTATTGACTGTCTTTAGTTGAAGTAATTTGCCCCCTTGTTCTGATTTAAACAAAGTAAAATGAATTTCAAACCTTGGTTCCTCGCTAGTTGCGGTAAGAATTTCTGTATGTGGTTATTCTTGATATATATATATATATATATATATATATATATATATATATATATATATATATATATATATATATATATATATATATATATAACTGTTTCTAATAGGAGCTTAACGTCATCAAACTAGCTTCTGTAAGGGTTTTCATTTTTGTTTTATAGAAAAATTGGGAATTCATTATGTACACTCTGATGCACTAACAGTTTATAGTGTGCAATTTCCCAGCACAACACCCCCCAATTTTGCGTGCATTATTTCGATTCTCGAAAGTAATGTAAGCAAAATTTACATACGTGTGGTTATTTTATTTTCATTGTTATTGGTAGAAGTGGAATATATCTTGTATATTGAATATTCCTCTAATTTTTCCTGTGATTGGGTCTTTGATTTCACAACTATTAACTGGGTTTTCGGTTGTGATCTCGAATGGACCCTCAAAAGGCATCATTAATTTGGCACTGATATTTTTCTTATAGTTCGAGGTTCGCAATGCCCTTATGATCACTAAATCTCCTCTTTTAAATGTCGATTTCTTAGATTTCTTTTTCAAAAAGCTTTTTACACATTTCTCTGCTCTTCTCTCATTTAATTTATTGACCATTTCTACTACTTCTTCGTAGGTTTCACTATTTTGTTGGAGCCATTTTCTTTCAGGCATGATACCTTTGAATAGATAAATCGGTGATTGTCCAGTCATTGTATGTGGACTATTGTTAAGTAATTCCTCTATTATATTTAACTTATCTTGCCACTCTCGGTGATCACTGTGTACCATTATCCTCAAATATTTGTTAAGTTCTTGTATATATCTCTCAGAATTGTTTGATTGTGGATGATGAATACTTGTAAATCGTAATGTCACTTGGTTTTGTTGACAAAATCTTTTAAAACGTTCTGATTGGAAACATGTTGCATTGTTAACAATACAGAACTTTGGACTGCCTACGATTTAAAAATAATTTCTTAATGAATCACTGACACATTTAACGTTTGTTCTTACACATGGATATAACTTCACAAATTTCGAAAATAGATCTACTACGACTAATATGTGCTTGTTGCCTTGATAGCTAGGTATTAGGTCAGATAAGAAATCTATGGCTATAATCTCCAATGGTTCCCTTGCTATGATTGATTTAGGGCTATTTTGATATCTGAGATTCTTCAATTTTCCCAACTGACATGTGGCACATTTTCTCACTCTTTCCTTAATTACTTTGTAGTCGTTTATGGTAATATAATTTTCTCGAAATGTCAGCCATAGTTTTCTAGCACCCATATGACAGTTTTCTGTATGTAGTTGATCGATGATTTTATTGGCCAAGTCATTCGTAATCACATATTTCTCATCGTCAATCGGTCCTTTTACATATATATTTTGACAAATTATAGAACCTCTTTTTTTCTTTCTCGAGTAGGTTTAATTGATCTTGTGTTATCTGATGTAGTGAAAAGATTCCTTGTTTATCCTTCAGTATATTAATTCCTATCCTTATTCTATTTTCTTGTTCTTTCTTGTTGCTATCATTTTCCCTCGTTAAAGCGTCTGCTATAATATTTAGCTTTCCCGGTATATATTTGATGGTAAATTTGTATTCTTGTAGCAATAAGGCCCATCTATGTACTCGGTTGTTCATTAATTTGTTATTCATTATATGTATTAACGACAAATGGTCTGTTTCTATTATGAATTCATTTCCGAGCAAACAAAAC
Source organism: Tillus elongatus (assembly GCA_964006375.1). Lineage (NCBI taxonomy): Eukaryota > Metazoa > Arthropoda > Insecta > Coleoptera > Cleridae > Tillus > Tillus elongatus. Next base: position 65,075,182 of record OZ023268.1, read on the forward strand.
CTTAACATGGTCACACAAAAAATAATGCTCGCCAATTCTAGCTCGGTAACGGAATATCCCCTTTCATGTTTCTTTGTCACCCTTGATACGAACGATATTGGAACCTCTATGCCATCTTGATCTTGCAAAAGAACTCCAGCGAATCTATTTAGCGAAGCGTCAGTTCTCAGAGTAAATGTTTGATCATATATAGGATGATATACCTCTAAATTCTTCGTAAATTCCTTTTTTATTTTGAAAAAGCCTCTTCATGCTCGACCCCCCATTTCCATTTGACATCCTTTTTCAGTAATCTCAACAAAGGTAACATTTTATTTGAGAGATCTGGAATCAATCTTTTAAAACAGTTCAGTACCCCGAGAAATCCTCGTAATGCCTTTAAGTTTCTTGGTCGATTATATTCCAATATACTTTTGACTCTGTCTTCGTCCATTTTAACTCCTTTGTCGTTCAGTTCGTATCCCAAATATTTGACTTGCATTTTGCAGAAATGGCATTTCTCTAAGTTTACCTTTAAACCTTCTCTGTCTAATGCTCTCAAAACAATGTCTACATGTCTGTAATGATCTTCAATGGTCTTGGCGTAAATTAATATGTCATCGACATAATGTAATACAAAATCTTCAAATTTGTCTAAGATTTTGTGTAATGCTTTAATCAGAGCAGAACAAGCTGATTGAATTCCAAATGAGGTTACAGCAAATCGATATACTGAACCAACTATCATAAAGCCTGTGTACTCTCTACATGACTCTTCCAGTGGTATCAGCCAAAAACTATGTTTTAAATCTACTTTTATAAAAACATTTGCATCCGTTATACTTCCGAAAATACTTTCTATTCGTACTGGTGAACTATATTGTGGAATTGACAATTTATTAACATTTTTAGCGTCTAAACACAATCTTATTCTCCCATCTGCCTTTTTTACTACGACTATTGGGTTTATATATGGAGTATCACTTCTTTCTATTATTCCTTGCTCTAACATGTTATTTATTTCCTGGTGTACTTGTTTCTGATATTTGTATGGAATCAGATACATTTTTGATTTAAAATTTGCTATCTCTTTTACTTTAAATTGATGCACATGACCAACAGCTACTCGACTAGTTTCATTGAACAAACTTTCATATTTACATAATATATTGTGACGAGGCCTTGGCTTGCAGACCGTTTTTCGGTGACCAGGATTGACGGTTAATATCGGCGGATCTCGGGCGCCAGAGTTTTAAAGGGTTTACTCCCTGTTGAGGATGTCTGCGACCTCTTCACTGAACTCTGACCGATATACCGATCAAAGTACCTGGGTAACTCTGTGGAGAAGGGTTCGGTAGCCTTCAGGTAATATAGGCTAAATTTAGTGACCCCCGAGGGAGCGGGCTTTAATCGCCGACTCGGCGTGATCCGACCACTTCTGTTTTAACGAAAGGTGTAGCAGATTTTGTATGTTAAGGGGTTAGATAATAATTAATCGAGGTCTTTAATTTACCCAACTCTATATTACAGATTTGAAACTATTTACAAAATATATATACAGAACAATATTTACAAAATATGTACAAATAAAATATGCGGATACTAACATCAATCGGAACGTGGACCTCGCTAAAGTGGTAAAGCTTAGTGCATGACGAAGCGTACGGATTCGGTCAGGTATATATGACACGGACGGTATTTCACTCCAGGCAGGATACGGCAGGCGGGCAACATACAGCGATAGACCACATCAGACTACTAGCTATAACTTCTCCGTCGAAGCAGGGGACAGCGGAGACGAAAAAGTGCAGACGGGAGAGACGGGATGACAGTTCCCGGAGGCCTATGCGGACTGTGAATTCTCAGCATCTCCGCTAGGGTCAAATCGGGACGAAAACATCTTGATTACTTTAGTGAGCTGTGAATCCTCAGCGTCCTCACTAAAATAACACAAGAGCTTATACTGTATGGGGCGCAAAGCCGGGAGCCAGATGAAGTGTACAGGGCTAATGGAAAAGGAAATTATCACTTGGAGCGACCTAGATAGGCTGTGAATCCTCAGCGTCCCTATTGGGATCAAACCAAGATGAATATATCTCGATTATTTATGTGAGCTGTGAATCCTCAGCATCCTCACAAAAATAATGCAAGGCAATCTAACATACGGGAATTGTCTATAGGGACGGCGGCAGGTCAGGAAAAGCAGAAATAATTCACTGGAGGAGGTTTGGACTGAGAAGCGTGATGATTTAAAAGTATGGAAATTCGCTACAAAATATGAATTGCTTAAAACAGATAATTCTCACCTATAACAATATTTTCGGATACGGAAATCGACCAACCAGGTGCGCTCGGACACCAAACGGAAACGGAATCGGTGCGGACTCGTGGCGACTTAATAACTTAACAGCTGAATTAACAATACTATACTGCCTGTGCCCCGTGTTGCTTCTCCTTTTATATGAATTTCACAGCCAGCCCAAAAACTCTGCCATGCTTGGAATTTTATCACCTTATCACAACCGGATAAGATAATATGTATGAAATACCTGTTTAATTAAATATAAATCGCCTTAAAATATTTCATGGCGAAAATATTTTAGCAAATATTTATATAGTTTGTATTTGATTCTTTTCTTATTTAATTAATTACTTACTTGGTAATTATGCGTTTTCTATCACAGACAGATAGGAAGTAATACTTCATCACACACTCCCCTCACTTTACAAAAAAAATTTTTTTTTTTTAGACTGCAATGAAATACTAAAAACTTAACTTAATCCCTAACCGGAACTCGCTAGTGTTCAAAGAAGTCTCTTTATCTTAATCTAACTTAACCTAATCCTAATCCTATCACAACACTACACTACACTGAACACTGTGTCTTTAGCACGTCTTTCACGAATGGGGGGGCAATCAACCACTTTAGGGTCTTCTTCGTGGGGCTCTGCATACCGACGTCGGTGCACGGCTTCCGTTGCTGTCTGTTTGACTACGGCGGGTCCTTCCATCAAATGACAACGTATTGTCGCTGCCCGGTGTCGGTGTGGATGGCGCGTGGTATGGCTTCAGGTCCTTAATATGAACATGGCGAAGCCACTTACCGTTCGCATCTTTGAGGTCATATACCACTGGTGAGACGATCTTACCGACGGTGTAAGGTCCAGCATATTTTGGAGCTAGCTTGGCTGCAAAGCCGCGCGCTGCGGATGAAAGCGGGCGGTCAACTCTTAACACGCGGTCGCCTAGAGCGCATTGCCAGTCGCGTCTTCTCAGGTTGTAATGATGACTTTGCTGTGAAAAGGCCCTGTCGAGGCTAAGCCGTACCAATTCAAATGTCTCACGTAACTTTTCGAGGCGGTTTAAATGCTGGGCGACCGTTGGGGTACCAATTTCAGTGTCGCCTTCGACATTCGGATCTACTGCGGGTAGCATGTTCGGAACTTCTAACTCACGTCCAAAGTTAAGAAATGCTGGAGAGAAGTGCGTCGACTCGTGTTTCGCAGTATTCATAGCAAACACAAGTTCTGGTAAACGCTCATCCCATCGACTCTGGTCCTGGTCGCAGAACTGTGATATCATAGTTTTGAGCGTACGATTGCTTCTCTCTACCGGATTCGCCTGGGGTGTATATGGAGGAGTTAGGCGATGTTTGATGCCCAGCTCTTTTAACATCCCTTTAAAAATTCGACTATCGAATTGAGTACCGTTGTCACTTATGACGGTTTTGGGGCACCCAAATCGCGTAATTACTTGCTCGAATAAGGCATCAGACACAGCTTTGGCTGACGCCTTCCTCACTGGCTTAACTTCTACCCATTTGGTAAACTTAGCTAACATTACCACCATATAACAGTGTCCTCTTTTAGATCGTGGTAACGGTCCTACCAGGTCTACACTGACAATTTCCCACGGGCCTTTCGTGGTGAAGGGCTGCATCAACCCCGGCGGCTGCTGCTGTGATACTTTGTACTTCTGACACCGATCACATTGACGTACGTATTGGGCTATGTCACGGAACATCCCCGGCCAGTAGTAAGTGCGAGCTATCCTGCTAATTGTCTTAGCTACCCCTAAATGTCCAGCGGTCGGCGCGTCGTGGTTTTGCTGCAGCACTTCTCGTCTAAAGTTTTTGGGAACACATAACTTCCACGGATTGGAGACGTCGGGCTCGGTGAAGTCATTGGAATCCCAGAAATGACGGTACAGTTTTCCCTCTCGAATCGTATAGTCTGGAAACAATTCGGGATTTTTCTGTACTGCTGCCAGTTTGTTTTCATACCAGGGACACTTGGCGTCTTCGCGGGTGAAGTACGCATATTCTCCTGGTTCCTCACTTATCGGTAACGGATTTCGAGACAGCGTGTCTGCCACCCGATTCATAGAACCCTTTCTGTATTTGATATCAAAATCGTACTGCTGGAGGAAAACACTCCAGCGAGCCAATCTTCCAGAGGGATTACGGATCGACTGTAGCCACCGTAGAGACATGTGGTCAGTCAGGACTGTAAACTGGTAACCCTCCAGATATGGTCTCATCTTGTATATACCCCATACTATGGCCAGACATTCTTTCTCCGTTACAGAATAGTTCTTCTCGGGAGGTGTCAATGTGCGGCTTGCGTAGGCGATTACACGCTCGCCATTCTCCATTTGCTGCGTCAGCGCAATTCCCAGACCATCATTAGAGGCGTCCGTTTGCAATGTGAAACGCCTTGAAAAAACAGGACATGCCAACACCGGTGCCTTCTTGAGACCAGTTTTCAGTTCTTCAAACGCCTGTTGCTGACTTTCATCCCACCTCCATTTCTCCTTCTTTTTTAGGAGTTTGGTCAGAGGAGTAGTCACTCGAGAAAAGTCCCTTATAAACCTTCTGTACCAAGAACACACTCCCAAAAATCGTCGCAGACTTCGGATGTTGTGAGGTGGCGGCATGGACCTAATTGCCGCTACCTTACCGGGATCGGTATGTATGCCCTGGGCGTTGACTACGTGTCCTAAATATTTAAGGGAACGGCGACAGAATTGACATTTCTCGGGATTTAATTGAAGGTTGGCCTCTCGTAACCGGCGGAATACCTCTCTAAGGTTATAGAGGTGCTCCTCAAAAGTTTCCCCTAGTACGATCACGTCGTCAAAGTATGCAAACGCTACATCGTCCATATCCGGTGTTATGACAGCATCTAGTAGGCGTTGGAACGTTGCGCTCGCTGAATGCAACCCAAAACTCATCACTCGAAACTGGAACAGCCCCCTCCCCGGGACGGTAAAAGCGGTAACGGGCTTGCTTTCGGGAGTCAGAGGAATTTGCCAATATCCTTGGCGCAAGTCGAGGGTGGAAATATATTTAGCGCGTCTTAACTTATCTAATATGGCGGAGATATACGGCAACGGGTAAGCGTCCTTGACAGAAACTTCATTCAACTTCCGGAAGTCTATACAGAAACGGGGCGTCCCGTCCTTTTTTTTTCACTATCACTATCGGTGAACTCCAGGGACTAGACGATGGTTCTATTATACCCTCTTCTAACATGCGGTCCACTTCTTCGTTAATTATTTGCTGCATTTTCGGGTTTCTAGGGCGGTATCTTTGCTTGATGGGCTCTGATTTAGTTAGCCGTATGTGGTGTTCAATCAGATGCGTTGTTCCCTTTATCCGTTCAAACGCAGGCAGTTCGGCGGAGAGAAATTGATCGAGACGTCTCTGATCTTCGGGAGATATTTCAGGCAGATGATTTATGTCGGTGGCAGACGGTTCTGGATCAGTGAGCTGGTGACATAGCACGGGAGGCGGCGTAATCGGTTCGCTATCTAGAAAACACTGAGCGGAACGGAGGTCGATCTTAAATGCATGCTCTTTTAAAGTGTCCATTCCAAACAGAAGATCGACTGGTAAGGATGGTAAGTATAGCAATCTGCATTTTATTATACGTGACCCAATTTTTAAATCGAGGTCGTACGCCTGTCGGATATTTACGGAGTTGCCATCTGCAACACGGGTGATTACATCAGGAACGGTCTTTGGAGAAATGCCTAACGCCAAACAATACATGGCGACTTTATTTCCCATAAATGAGCGAGTCGCCCTGGTATCAATAGGTACCTTAAACGTCTCATCCTTAATAATTGCCTGGATAAAAGGGCGGTTGTCATCATTCGCGGTTGTTTCCGAGGACTCAACGGACGGAAACTGCAAGGGCCTCGGTCCCTCACAGCTTCGTTCTAGTTTCCCTGCCTCGATGAGCATGGACAGTCTCTGGACAGGATATCTTGTCGACCGCAGCGTGAGCAGAATATGCGGGCAGCCGGTAACTGGCACTGACTCCTCATATGGCCCGGGCTGCCGCACCTCCAGCACGTACTGTTCCCAATATCAAATCTTACCGTTCTGCGGACGGGTGGCGGCGAAGCTCGGAAATTTCCCATACGGTGTTCCCGGTCATTTTCCCTGGTCAGTGAAACAGCATAGTACTGGTTACTGGTCGTCGGTGATGCTGCTCTGATCGGGTGTCGAGACGGAGAGAGGGTGCGGATTGTACTGCTCTGCTGTGGGATTTGATTGGGCACGGATATACCTTGGCGAGGACAAGTTTCTTTTAATAAAGCTTCTACGGACTTGGCCTTGTGTACAAATGTTTTGATGTCCGGAATTTCGCAGTTCCATAGCATCTTCCTGTAACTTGGCAGAAGGTTTCGCTGGAGCCAAGTTAGCTCTTGTTCTGAGGACATGTTACCATGTCTCCGGATCAAAGTCTGTAAGTCGGTGTTCCTCAGGGTTCTGTTCTTGGGCCTCTCCTTTTCAACATTTTTATCAACGATATGGATGATGTCTTAACTATTCCTAGACTTTTCTACGCTGATGACCTTAAGATTTTTCTTTCTATATCATCCATTTCAGATTGTACCATGATTCAAAAGAATATTGATGCTATTCTTCATTGGTGCAACTCTAATAAGTTATTCTTGAATACCTCAAAATGTAAGGTCATGTCTTTCACTAATAAAGTTAACCCTATTCTGTTTGGTTATGTCACTGGTAACCACCATCTTGAGCGTGTTTTAAATATTAGAGACCTTGGTGTAATTTATGACCCCCACCTTCGTTTTAATCTCCATGTTGCTTATGTTTTGTCAGTATCAATGAAAATCTTGGGCTTTATTATCAGAAACACCAAACAGTTCTCAACTAGTGACACACTAATTATACTGTACAATTCTTTATTACGTTCTAGACTTGAATTTGCAAGTTTATGCTGGTTTCCACTTTATGAGTGTCAACTGCATTTGTTAGAATCTATTCAGCGAAGATTTCTGAAATATCTGGTCTACTTCGAAGAAAGACAGTATCCTCCACGTGGCATCTCCCAAGAAATTCTCCTTAGTAGATTCAACCTTATGTCTCTTGATAAAAGAAGAATTATCATGGGACTCTCATTCTTGTACAAACTGATTCATGGGTTTGTTGACTCTCCGGAGCTTCTTTCTTTGTTACCTTTCCGGGCACCCCAATTTCCTCACCATACCCGTTGTACGGACACCTTCTCCCTTCCTACGCCCAGAACTAATATTCTAGTAAAATCTCCAGTTTATTTTATGTGTTCTAACTACAATAAAATACCCCTTGACGTCTTTATGGATTTTGGAAGTACAAGAGCCTTCGAAAAGCAGCTTAAAGAGTTAACTCTCTCTTAAATTTTTCTAGATTTTGTATTATTTAGTGTGATGTAGATTTATCCATGTAATTGGGCCTTTGGCCTGTCTTGGATTTTTGAATAATAAAAAAAATAAAAAAAAAAGTCGGTAATAAAATTTGTGACCGGCTCGTTCGATTGCTGTACCCTTCGGCTTATGGCGGTTTCCAGATCGGACAAGTAATTTATCGGGAAATAGAACTGGCGAAAGTAGGTCAGAAAATCTTCCCATCGTCTTAATGTGCTACGGTTGTTATGATACCATAACAGGGCAGGTCCTTCCAGTAATTGGGGTAATGCGGTTAGTAAACGGTCCCCATTAATGTCGGCATGCTCACGGATCTCTTCCAGTCGTTCCAGAAAAGCAGCCGGATCTGTGCTTCCATCAAAGTGCAAATCCCAATCAAAAACGTTAAGGGGATGGGTAGTATGGGACTGGTTACCGGCGGTTTCCCTGTCTTGTACTGGTGTTGGAGCTTCTAGAATCGGAGTGGCATTGCCATCATGTGTCTTTGACTCTGACAACCCATTACGCAAGAACCGCACCAGCCTATTACGCAGTTCATCAACGGTACCGGTGGTCCTTAGATCGAACTTGGCCAATTCCAGTTCTAGTTCTGGCTTTTTCAGCTTGTATACCCATGATACTCGGGTGGCGGACGAAACGGATGCGCTTTCATTACCAGACATAGGTATATCGGGGTCTTCTTTCGGATCGGACATAATTACAAACGGAGTCGGATTTACTACGGAATCGGAACGGTATCGGAGTGGAACGGGGTCGGAACGGAACGGTATCGGAACGGCTTGCTTCTATTTTACAGGTCCCTGCTCGGGCGCCAAATTGTGACGAGGCCTTGGCTTGCAGACCGTTTTTCGGTGACCAGGATTGACGGTTAATATCGGCGGATCTCGGGCGCCAGAGTTTTAAAGGGTTTACTCCCTGTTGAGGATGTCTGCGACCTCTTCACTGAACTCTGACCGATATACCGATCAAAGTACCTGGGTAACTCTGTGGAGAAGGGTTCGGTAGCCTTTAGGTAATATAGGCTAAAGGAAAGTAGGCTAAAGGAGAGTATCACTTGCAGTGACCTAGATAGGCTGTGAATCCTCAGCGTCCCTATCGGGATCAAACCAAGATGAATATATCTCGATTATTTATGTGAGCTGTGAATCCTCAGCATCCTCACAAAAATAATGCAAGGCAATCTAACATACGGGAATTGTCTATAGGGACGGCGGCAGGTCAGGAAAAGCAGAAATAATTCACTGGAGGAGATTTGGACTGAGAAGCGTGATGATTTAAAAGTATGGAAATTCGCTACAAAATATGAATTGCTTAAAACAGATAATTCTCACCTATAACAATATTTTCGGATACGGAAATCGACCAACCAGGTGCGCTCGGACACCAAACGGAAACGGAATCGGTGCGGACTCGTGGCGACTTAATAACTTAACAGCTCTTTATTTTTCTATCATATTCTTCTTTTTCATTTATTATTTCTTTTATATTCTTTCATATAATCTATACTATTTATATAATTCATATTTTCATTTTCAATACTTTTTTCTTCACATTTATTCACAACTTCGTCAGTCATATGCACTATTTCATTGTCGATAATTACAATATTCCTTTCGTAATCTATGATAGAATTGTTTTCATTTAATATATCTGATCCCATTACTACATCAAATTCCAAACCTTCCATTATTAATAAATTAACGCTGATTTCCTTTTCACTTTCGTTAAATTGTAATTTTCCCATTATTGCCTTCGATACTTCACAAATCTTTCTTCCCCTCGCATTTATTAGTGACACTTTTGGTATTCTATAACTAAATTTGTTTAATTTTAATTGGTCTATTATATTACTACTGATGATTGACACATTTGATCCATAGTCCACCATTATATTCACCATTTTGTTTTGGAAGTTTGCTTTTACAAACTAATTTATTTTTATTTTTAAGGTTTTTCTCATTTTCTAATTTTATAAATTCTCTCGGGTGACTATACTGTATGACATTATTTACAAAGGTGCGCTTGTTCTAAAATTTTTTGCTGGGTCCATGTATCTGTGCTGCGACTTCAATTTGGTTTTGCTCTTCAATTTGTTGTGATATATTATTTGCCATTGCACAATTTCTTATTTGGCCGCCTGGATTAGGATATTGACGGTTATTGTTGTCATTTGCCCTGGGTATCTGTGTTCTTCCTTGTTGATAATTGTTATACCTATATTGCCTCTGATCTTGTCTAGTGATGTCGTAATTTCCTTGGTCATTTCTGTTTCTATCCCTGTTTTGATACTGATAATTTCTTGGGTTCATATTGTTGTTCGATACCCCAGGTATTGCTTCATTTTGGTTGTATCGTGCCCTATTTTCATATGTGTTACCTCCATATCTTTGATTTTCTTGATAATTTGGTCTTCTGTAGTCTGGTTTGTTTTCACCCTTATTTCTTATATTTCTTGTTCTTAAGGTTCTTTCAATTCTTGTCAAATATGTTAACAGTTGCTCCATCGTTTTGATATTATTAATAGCAATTGTCTCCGTAATCTGGTTTTCGAAATGTCTGGAGATATACATGACTATTTCTTCTTCCTCCATTCTCGGGTGTAGGTACGGCACTGTATTGTATAAATGCAGATAATAGTTGCTAAAATCTTGATTTCGATTGTAATCGAATCGTCCAAAGTAGAGTTTCTCTCTAAATATTCCTTGATGGAACTCTCCCCAGTAAAATTTCATAAAAAGATGTTCAAATTCTTCTACGTTGTGGATTTCATTTTATCTACTGGAAAACCATAGTAAAGGATTTCCTACCAGCTGCATCCTTATCACCTCTTTCACATCATTGATATCAGTTATATATCGTACTTTGTTTTTTATGCTGTTGATACACACTCTGGGTGTAATTTGTTTAGATTTCCATCAAATTTTGTTCCTGTATCCATATTTATTGGCATACTGTAACTTCTGGTGTTTTGACTGTTTATTTTGTTGATAATTCCTTCTCTCGTCTTGCCAATTTGCTCCTCTGTTTTCTTTTTTATGTGTGTTATTTCCGAGTCAACCATTTGTATTTGCGTTTCGACTTTTGTAAAGTCTTCTTTGGTCTTCTCGGCTTGATTATATAAGTGGTCGTGGATTTCTTGCGGCCCTGTATTCATTTCGGTTTCTATTTTCTGGCAATTTCGTTGACATTTCAGTTTTGCCTCATCCACGTCACTTCTTATTTGTATAATAACCCCCTCATTTTTCTTTTCCAAGATGCTTTGTTTCCTATTAATTTCTTCCATGAGATATTTCTCACTCTCCTCTATTTTTCCTGCCATCCTGTTTTCCATATCTTGTTTGAGTTTTTCTATATTTTCTTTTGTTTCTTCTTTGAGATCTTGTATGTTTCTATACAATATAGCATCATTTTCTTGTAATTTATTTATATCCTGTTTGATTTCTGTTGTTACATTCTGTATAAATATTTCTAGATTTTTCATATCTTCTTGCTTCGTCATTTTATCACTCAGGTTTTCTTCTTGCTTCGCCATTTTATCACTCAGGTTTTCTTCTTGCTTCGCCATTTTATCACTCAGGTTTTCTTCTTACTTTGCCATTTTATTACTCAGATTTTCTTCTTGTTTCTGCAATTTTTCATTCATATTTTCTTCTCGCTCACGAAATTTTTCATTTATACTTTCCATATTTTGTCGAAACATACTTGCCATTTGTTGCAATAAATTTTGTTCAGTACTTGGCGTTTCTTCTTGTGTGTTCGGTTTTACCGTTTCAGTTTCTTCACTCTCCTCCGGTTTATCTGGTATTTCCTTCTGCGATGTTGTTTCTTTTCCTAACATTTCTTCTGTTTTCTCTTGTCTTGTGTCTCCTTCACCAAATTGTTCCGCATGCTGTATTTATTCAGTCTCCTTTGTTTTTCTAGCTCTTGTTTGTTTTTGTTGCGACATTTTTTTTTCTTAAATTTATTTATTTAGGATGGCCAGTAATTAAATTTTTGTTTTTCAGGTCTGGTTCTACCAGTATTAAAAATTCCTGTGCCCAGATGTTGCAGTTTGATCCCCTGTTTTGCTGTGCCGGGACGTTATGGCTAGTTTCCCCTATTTTTGCTGTGCCCGAACGTTGCGGCGCCAATTAACTTGATAATGGGCTTAATTATTTATTTATATTATTATATATTTTTCAAATTTATATTTTTGTATACTTTATAGAATAAGCCAATGTTGTGAGCCGTCAATTATTTTGATTAATGTATAATTTTATTCTCTCATATATTGTATCACCCTGTATAAATGTATATCCTTTTGTTTTTATAGTTTAAATTGGTACAATTTAGGATGATATTACTTTTATTAGTTGTATTTTAAAATGTACATAGAAACTTTTATATTGACAGTTTACACAATGTTTATGTATGCTGAATACATGTTTAATGATGTGGTGTTTCCATTATTCGAATTTATACCTGTATATTTGAAATGAATTTGCTGGGAACATTTTAGTAAAAACGAAGGACAATGACGGTTGAAACTAAGACTTCAGGGTTTGTAAAACATTCTTCTTGAGACATTTTCTTTCCATACCCCGTATCAGATTCAAGTTCTTTGCCTAAATGTTGCCAATTTTGACGTTTTAAATCGCGACTTTGACCTTTTTGTGGAAAATCCCAATTTATTTTTCTTTAAATGCCCATAACTTTTTTGTATTTTGACCTGCAGAGCTAAATTTTGGTAGGTAATTTACCTATAGCGTGTACCAAATTTGGCTGCCCTTACTTTGTTATTTCCGGAGATAATTTTTTTTTCGAAAGAAAACAGAAAATTTTCCGGGAAAACCTAGGCCGATTTTCCTGGCTGACGAATTTATTCCAAGCCACTTGCAAAAGCAAGGTATTCACCAAATTTAGTCAAAATCGACCCATTATTTTTTGATATATATATATATATATATATATATATATATATATATATATATATATATATATATATATATATATATATATATATATATATATATATATATATATATATATATATATATAAATACGTCATCATGTACCCAACTTCTATAAGTGACATTAGTACATTTCACAGTGACCCTGTTATAGAGAAAGGCATTGACCAGACATTGCTTAATTTCAATTATTAAGTTTAAAGTACAATAAACTATAAAATGTTTAATAATCATTTTACTTGGTATGCATATTTTACTTGCGACTGCTAAACCATGTTACGTTAACAGTCGGTATTTGAAACTAATATAGTTCACATCTACTTGCTTTGTTCACTTCCATTTTATATTAATATTATTAGAATAGTAACACACTGTATTGTTTCCCTAAAATAAAGTTCTAATTTTATGGAAACTTAAGTTTTGTGTTACCTAATTGACGCTGCGTGAACATGATGCCAAAACGACATTAAATATAATAATCGCCGGTTTATTTCAATAATTTATTTGGCATTAAAGAACCGAAAATTAACAGTGTTTCAAACGCTCCAGTTTCAAACATTGTATCAACATCAAGTGACCAAAAGTAATCCAAGTTCCAGAAAACCTCCAAAAGAAGGCCTGTTAGGAGATGAACATCCTGTGAGTACCTTACTTTATCTTTTACTGTGAATTTATGATTGCATCTCTTGTATTTTCAAGCATTTTTGCTTCGAAATACCTTGTCAATAATTAGTATTAAATCTACTGTATTTTCAAGCATTTTTGCTTCGAAATACCTTGTCAATAATTAGTATTAAATCTACTGTATTTTTCAAACATTTTGCTTCGAAATACCTTATCAATAATTAGTATTAGCTATCGTATTTTCAAACATTTTGTTTCAAAATATTTCAAAAATTATTTATGTTAAATCCCACGTATTTCCAAACCATTTTGGTTCGAAATAGTTTAAGATATTAAAGAGTTCTTACGTTAATATTTTATTAATAAATTAAAATCAGACAAACCTATTTAGCAATAATACTTTTATATTGTGTATCAGCTTATTTGAAGATTTAAGTAGAAATAACGTTTAAAAATTAATTATACCCGATATCTGAAAAATATTAACTCGACAAAAAATAATAAACTATTTTAGTCATCATGTCACATAATAAAGGCGACATCTCCTTGTTATCTCAGGCATCTATGATGATCCCAGAATACAGTGGAGGTTGTAGACATTTAAATTATTTTATTAGACAATGCGAACTGTTTATTATAAATTACAAAAAAGAGAGTACAGAACAAAATGCTGAGCATCATAATAGAATGATACTCGAATTTATTAAATCAAAAATTGTACAAGATGCTTGCGATATTTTATTATCTCTAGAAACTAGTTCATGGGAAAATATTAAAAATGGCCTTATGGCACAATATTCAGACCCACGCTCTGAAAATCTCTTGTTAACAGACCTCACTACCTGTTATATGACAAAAAATCAAACAGTTTTAGAATTTCATAGCAAAATTAAAGAAAAATTGAAAGCACTTTATGAGAATATCGAATTACAGGATTTAGGTACCGAAATTAAAATTTTTATAAGAAAAATTACTTTACTGAAATGGCTGTAACATCATTTAAAGTCGGCATACTAGAACCGTATTTTAGTCATTTAAGACTAGTAAATGTAACAAGTTTAGAAACGGCTTTACTTGAGTGTCACCGCATAGATAACGAAATAAAACAAGCAGATTTCATAAATAGCTTAAGAAATAAATCTCATCCTTCTTCACAAAAACAACCTCTAACATTTTTAGAAAAAATTGCTTTACCAAAAAGACCGTTACCTCAACAAAATATTAATTTCGTAAATAGATTTCAACAACCACCCTTTTTACGACAAAGACCTAATTTCTCCAGTAAACCTATATTCAATTTGAGAGCTCTACCACAAAATAAAATTTCTCCGACAAATAGTCAAGTTTTCCGCCATCAGCCGCCTCAAAATTCATCTGTATTTAACAGAACAAAAAATACTTTTTCGACACCCCCACAAAGACAAAATCGACATTTTGATCAAACTACACCCATGGAAATATGTAATCTAGAATATCCGAATCAAGAAATGACAGATTATGTACCTGACGAATTACAACCCGAATATTATTTGCAATGTGTCGAAAACGAAAACCTTAATGATTATTCTGGAAATGAGCCAGAAAATCTGGATTTTCAGGAAGAAGCCTCGGAAAACCCTTTGTCACCCTAGATACAAACAATATTATGACACTAACCAAATTACCGTTTTTGGTCCTGCCATCTTTAAATTTGAAAATTCTTCTAGACACGGGAGCTTCAGACAGCATAATAAATCCGGGCCCTGCATATGAATTTTTTTCAGAGTACATTTTCAAAAAGCCCTTTTCCGTAAAATCTGTAGGAAAAATTACAAAAGGAAATGATAATGTCAGATACCCCCTGTTAAAAGAATACGGCATAAATTTTCCATTTTCATTTAGAGTAATAAAATGGCATGAGAGGTTTGATGCTCTTATAGGTTCCGAAGACTTTAAAAAATTAAAAACCAAACTAGATTATGAAAAAAGAACCGTAAAATTTAGAGAAATTGAATTACCTTTTTATTTTGAAATAAATCCCCTAAATTTTTAACCCTTTTCACAAACTTGTACTACCCATATTCGAATACCTGTAAATATTGAAGACGGAACAGTTTTAATTCCAGAAATGGAAAATGAATTAGTTCATATACCAGAATCCATAGCTGAAGCTATATCTGGGTTTTGTTCTATACCATGTACAGTAAAAAATAAGTCACAAATCGCTGAAATTAACTTTACAGAACAAATTGAAGTAGAACCCATCCAAAATTTTGAAGAAACACCTAAATTTCCCAACCCAGTTCAAGTCGACGTGAGACAACAATTGAGAACTGACCGTCTCAATTCTGAGGAAAAACCAAAACTATTTAAATTATGTCATCAATATCGAAATATTTTTTATCACGAAAACTCGGATCTTACATTTACAAATGCTATTAAACATCATATTAGAACTCCCGATAATGATCCCATACATGTAAAATCTTACAGGTATCCATATCACCTAAAAATCGAAATACAGAAGGAAATTCAAAAATTATTAGACAATAAAATTATTAGGCCCTCTACCTCTGCTTTTTGTTCGCCCGTTTGGATTGTCCCAAAAAAGTTAGATTCCTCGGGAAAGAAAAAATGGCGATTAGTCATTGACTACAGAAAACTCAACGAAAAAACGATACTCGAAAAATATCCCTTACCTAGAATAGAGGAAATCTTAGACAACTTAGGAAAGTGTACATACTTTACTACTCTCGATTTAGCTCAAGGGTTTCATCAGATTGAATTAACCCCTGAAAGCATTGAGAAAACAGCCTTTAGCGTGAACAATGGGCATTACGAGGATGTTAGAATGCCCTTCGGTCTCCGGAGTTTGCCCTTAACCTTCCAACGCGTAATGGA
Source organism: Tillus elongatus (assembly GCA_964006375.1). Classification (NCBI taxonomy): domain Eukaryota; kingdom Metazoa; phylum Arthropoda; class Insecta; order Coleoptera; family Cleridae; genus Tillus; species Tillus elongatus. The sequence goes on from OZ023268.1 coordinate 65,091,334, forward strand.
TAATGTTTTTAGAGAATTTCTGTACAAAAACTGCTTTGTTTATATGGACGACATTGTAATATTCTCCAAATCCCTTCAGGAACACCTTATCCACATTAAACAAGTATTTCAAAAATTACAAGATGTTAACTTAAAGGTACAGCTAGATAAATCAGAGTTTCTTAGAAAGGAAGTTGAGTTTTTAGGCAACGTCATCACAATTGACGGCGTAAAACCAAATCCAAGCAAAATTGAATGCATAAAAAATTATCCTATTCCGAAAACACAAAAACAAATAAAAGCTTTCTTAGGACTTGTTGGCTATTACAGGCGTTTTATAAAAAACTTTGCCAAAATTGTTTATCCCCTCACAAAATGTCTAAAGAAAGATTCTACTCTTAACTTTAATGATCCAGAATACGTCAATGCATTTTCGCAGGCTAAAGAACTTATAATAAATTCACCCGTCCTAACATATCCAAATTTTGATAAAGAATTTCATCTGACAACCGACGCAAATAATATAGCGTTAGGAGGCGTATTGTCTCAAGACAATAAACCTATTGCATTTTACTCTAGAACGCTTAATTCAGCTGAACGAAATTATAGCACTATTGAAAAGGAATTACTATCAATAGTGGAAAACACTAAACATTTTAGACCTTATCTTTTCGGACGAAAATTTACTATAGATGATATGCAACCCTTAAGGAATACTGCGACCTATTTAACATAAAATTACACATAACTACTCCTCAAAACCCAAACTCAAACTCACCAGTTGAACGACTTCACTTAACTATATAAGAAAAATTAAGAACAATGAAGTTGGAGAATCCGTTAGAAAAACCTATTGATCTTATGATAACCTGTATTTTAATATACAATCAATCAGTTCACTCATTAACAGGTCATAGTCCCTTTTCCCTTCTTTACGGCCCTTATGACAAACTTGAACCTATAGACCCCCATAAAACATTGTATGAAGAATATAACCATAGAAGACTTGAAGAAATATTACCCTTTTTCGATCAAATATACAAAAAATCTAAAGAAAAGTCAGAAACTATTCTTAGAAAAAGAAATGAAAATCGTAATGAGATACCGCAAATACAAACTGAACAAGTAGCTATTAAAGTACCTTATGTAAAGAAAACTAACCCTTTATATAAAATTTATCATAATTCAGTTCAAGTAAATCAAAACAAATTACTTTTACCTGATTCCCAAAAGAAAACAGCCCATTTGAAAAATGTAAAAAGAGTGAAAAAAACATTTTTTTTGCAGGAACATCATCCCCCTGATGATGGCCCTCAGCCAGGTCCATCAACTAGAAGTTAAACCCATAATCACTAACGGATACTTTAAAGATTATATAGGTATAGCTAGAATAATTAATCACTATCATAATTTCTACTTTTATTTTAATGTATCGGTTTTAGAAAATAATTATCGGGTGTTGACAAACAATACTATAAAAATTAACGAAAATTATGGCACTGCTATTAACAAGGAATATGTACAGATGCTTAATGACCAAGTTTCCAAAATTAACCTAGAACTTGAGAAATTAACGCACTCCAGAACGAATCGCGGGTTAATAAACGGAGCAGGGTCGCTGATCAAAACCATAACCGGAAATCTCGATCAAGACGATCTCGAAAAAATAAACAAACATTTAAACACCTTATATTTAAATCAAGGTGAAATGATGACTCAACTAGACTCTCTAAATTCACTTGCACATATAATTACAGAAAGATTTGTAGAAGAACAAAAAATAATTAACAAAAATCTTCAGATGATAGCCGACAGATTTCGTGAACTAGCGAACATGGAAAAAAGGAGTTTCATTCAATATCAAATCTCATTAGCCCAAAATTTATTAGAAAGTGTCAAAATTATTCAAAGAACTATATCTCTTAGCTTTAATGAAATTACAAACATTGAAATATTTACCTGGAAAGATTTAACACAAATAAGACAGCATCTTGAATTAATTTATAACAAAAATGAATTAATTAACTTTGACAGAACCCACATATTTAAAATTATTGAATTTACTAAATTAATAGTTGTATCAGCAGGAGGTTAGGTTAGGTTAGATTGTGAGTGGTCCATATCGGTCCCTCCACCGCGACCATAAGGTCTATTGTGGCTCATCAGCAGAAGACACAATAATTTGTTTACTAAAGGTCCCGATTTTACACCCTACACCAGGCTCCTACTTTCAAATAATTCCCTTACCAGAAAATCATAAAGTCCTTATACCCCCAAGTTCATATTATTTGGAAATAGCCAAACAAAACTTATGGACATCTGAAAGATGCCCATCAATAACAGAAGCCATAGTGTGTTCAAATCCACCACAAGAAGAAAGTTGCCAACTAAACCAACCCTCGAGTTGCCCTTCTGCAAAAGTAACCAATAGCTACACGACGTCCATCAAGATACGAAACAACGTGCTCATCTCAACAGATGTATCAGTCGAAGTTATAGAAGAATGTCCAAATAAAATCGACAGAAAAACAATACACCAAAATGCTATCGTAAGCACACTGCCTAACTGTAAAATCACAGTAAATGATGAGATATACACAGACTTATTAGGCAACATAACGTGGATTCCAGACCTGATATTGCCACTCAAGGAAGAAAAATACGAAGTCCGCTTCAGTCCAGTTCACCTGAAAAATGCTGAAAAATTGAAGCAACAACTTTCAGAAGCTCCGCAACATAAGATACTACATACAATGCTGCATACAAGTCACATAGGTGTTACCACATTTATAATAGTAGTCATCATCATCACTATATTGGTTTGGTCCAGAAAGAGATGGACACCCTCCCTAAAGAAGAAGAAATCACCCCAAGTTGAACACGAGGACGTTCAAGACTAACGGTGGAGGAAATACGTCACCATGTACCCAACTTCTATAAGTGACATTAGTACATTTCACAGTGACCCTGTTATAGAGAAAGGCATTGACCAGACATTGTTCAATTTCAATTATTAAGTTTAAAGTACAATAAACTATAAAATGTTTAATAATCATTTTACTTAGTATGCATATTTTACTTGCGACTGCTAAACCATGTTGCGTTAACAGTCGGTATTTGAAACTAATATAGTTCACATCTGCTTGCTTTGTTCACTTCCATTTTATATTAATATTATTAGAATAGTAACACACTGTATTGTTTCCCTAAAATAAAGTTCTAATTTTATGGAAACTTAAGTTTTGTGTTACCTAATTACGAATTACGAACCTATCCAAGCCACTGGCAAAAGGAAGGTATTCACCCAATTTAATCCAAATCAGCCCATTATTTTTTGAGTTATCGGTGTGTCACACACACACACACACACACACACACACACACACACACACACACACACACACGCGCGCGCGCGCGCGCGCGTGTGTGTGTGTGTGTGTGTGTGTGTGTGTGTGTGTGTGTGTGTGTGTGTGTGTGTGTGTACATACATGTGCTCAAAATTCCCTTCCCCCGCTTCCCCTCAATAGTGATTTTTTTTAAAAGAAAATTCACTAAGAACTGCAGTTTTAATGTCTGAAATCATTCCAATTTTTCCTAGTCTAAAATTTAAGTACCTTTCGTAAATCTGTTGTGAGGCAGTATCCCACATAAAGTAAATCGTTTAAAGCCTTGGCATTAATTTTTTTGCATACAAGCGCTATCATTAAATATTGTTGCTGTTGACTTGTCATAATAAACAGGTGAGTGGGGTAAATGAAACATATCGATCGCATCAGTACAGGGTCACTATACATTTTATGCATAGTTTTTAAGCATACCGTTGTTTATGTATTGCCAGATATGGCCTCGTCATACTCCTGGAACTTTCTATTCTTTAAAAGTTTTTCCCTTAATGTCTACAGAATTCAGAGCATCAATATAGGCTTATTGGTGTAGGTACATGTTGTTTAGGAAATTTGTGAATAAATTCTTCACGGGGAACATTATTTTCATCCTTTAAACTGATTAAACGATCATTTCAACTTTGCAGAATTTGGATATTTTTCATTAATTATTAAATCTTGACTTGTAAATTTAACACAGTTGTATATCTATCATGGCATATTGTTTATGTTATCCTCTGACTTACCTTTTATAACCATAATCTTTCACTTAAACATTATTAAAAGAATGTATGGATATGTTATTAACACGTTTCAGTGAATTTTCTTTTAAAAAAATTCACTACTGAGACGTGAATTTTGAAAAAAATTGTGTGTGTGTGTGTGTGTGTGTGTGTGTGTGTGTGTGTGTGTGTGTGTGTGTGTGTGTGTGTGTGTGTGTGTGTGTGTGTGTGTGTGTGTGTGTGTGTGTGTGTGTGTGTGTGTGTGTGTGTGTGTGTGTGTGTGTGTGTGTGTGTGTGTGTGTGTGTGTGTGTGTGTGTGTGTGTGTGTGTGTGTGTGTGTGTGTGTGTGTGTGTGTGTGTGTGTGTGTGTGTGTGTGTGTGTGTGTGTGTGTGTGTGTGTGTGTGTGTGTGTGTGTGTGTGTGTGTGTGTGTGTGTGTGTGTGTGTGTGTGTGTGTGTGTGTGTGTGTGTGTGTGTGTGTGTGTGTGTGTGTGACACACCGATAACTCAAAAAATAATGGGCTGATTTGGATTAAATTGGGTGAATACCTTCCTTTTGCCAGTGGCTTGGATAGGTTCGTTAGCCAGGTAAATCGGCCCAGGTTTTCCCGGAAAATTTTGTGTTTCCTTTCGAAAAAAATTATATCTCCGGAAATATCAAAGTAAGGGCAACCAAAATCGGCACGCAGGTTTATATCATTATAGGTAAATAACCGACCAAAATTTAGCTCGGTATGTTGAAAGACCAAAAAGCTAGGCATTTAAAGAAAGATAAATTGAGGTTTTCCTCAAAACGTTATAGTCGCGATTTAAAACGTCAAAATTGGCTACATTTAGGCAAAGAACTTGAAACTATTACGGGCTATGGAAAGAAAATGTCTCAAGAAGAATGTTTTGCAAATCCTGAAGTCTTAGCTTCAACCATCACTGTCCTTCATTTTACTAAAATATTTCCAGAAAATTAATTACAAATAGACCATTTCTCTGATGCTTTGGCAATAGTCTTAGGTACGGAGTTTATCGTTTAATGGTGTATAATTTTTGTCGAGTTTTCGCAAAAATCAATAAACCTAAATATATCCGTTATTATACAAGATACGAAAAAAAAAAAAATTGTATACATTAATTATAGGGTGTTTTGAGCTACATCTTAAAAAATATTTTGACAATCACAGGTGGCCCATAATTCGTTGATAAGTCGTTTGTGATACATTTTCTTTTATTTTAAATCAAACACGCCTTATGTTATTGCATTTTCCATCGAAATATAATGCATGTTTGTAAGAAAAGACATTCGGGACGCAGCAAGTGCGTTATGGTAGCGAATTTTCATTAAATGCTTCAAATTTCAATAGCTCAATTTTTGTACATTTTCAAACAATAAAGTTATTTTGATGAAACATGGCACATTGTTTCTACTATATAGGTTATACTGGTAACCAAATTTGATGCCTGTTTTCTTAAATAAAAAAAAAAAACAGATATTTGCTATTAAAAAGGATTTTTATGAAAATTTACTGCCATAACGAACTTGTTGTGCCCAAAGTTGTTTAAATTTTAGCGACCTAAGATTACTACTGACGCAATTAATATGAGTGGTAATATGTCACTGACAATTGACATTACCCAAGCTAATTAACTGCAATATTATGGGCAGTCCATTTGCAGAAATATTTAATGTTCATTGTCAGCTATACGCGGTAATAATATTGAAATGATTTTGTGGACGGACTCTAGTATAGCGATTTCTTGGTTATAGGTAATTTACTGAAACAAAAACCTTATGTGAAATGTCGAGTAAAGGAAATAGGCCAGCTATACTGTCATATATTTTAACACTTTCAATGTTATTAGCCAGCCGATTTACGATTTTTTAGTTTAGTTTAAAAGCTAAACTGATCACCGTCTAATTAAGATAAGAATTTAAGATACAGTAAGTATATTACCAAATTAAAAACCAATTCCTTATACATAAAAATGGACACGAAACTGCAAGAACGCTTTAAATCTAACAAAATACATTTTACCTAGTTATCAGCCTCTGTGATCAAGGGGTAAGAACGTGTGCCTCTGGACACAAAGCTCCCGGGTTCTAGTCTCAGTAGAAATGTCAAATATTTTTCAGTACATACTGTAAATTAACATTAACCGAGGTTGTGGCATCGTGTTTGAGCAAGTTGAACATCTGCACGTTCAGCCCTTAAGTACGGACGTTAATATGTCAGTCCCATGTACCATGCAATGTTGGGCACGTTAAAGATCTATATGTTCCTCACAAAAATTAAGTAATTCGGCAAAATGTACATGATAGTGAGGTGTAACTGCGCCCTGGCGTTGATGATTGGCCATAGCCGCGGAAATAGACCGACGTAAAAAAAAAACATTTTCCTAAATCCAGAATATTTTTGCAATAATAAGTCTTATGTTAGTTAATACAATTAGCGTCAAAGTAGTTGATTTTACACAAATTAGAGAAGACATAAAAACTAAAAATGGAATGATGCATTTACATAGATGTGGTGCTTGTTCACAGACTAGTAGAGCAAAGGTGTTGAAAATTGATAGTTTTTAATTTTACACATTTTTAAATCAGCAAAAATATTTTGTGTTTTCTAAAACAGTAGTTTTATGGTGAGCGAGTTAACACCATCTTAATTATTCGAAAAAAGCATCAGGTACTTTATGTAATTTTTTAATTCTACATAAAATTTCAGTGTAAGCTTATTAGCATAAAATACTCAATACATTACGTTTCTGAAATATCTCATTTATAACTCAAAATAACATCTCAATTATTTTTCCAAACTTATTATTTATAAACAACTAGCACTTGAAGCTTGTTTAGCAGCAATTATTTAAATATTATTTGATGAAGGATACAGGTTTATTATTACGTAAGTTAGTGCGAATTTTTCATAACATCGGCCTATTGCGGAATCTTTATTTTCTATCATAAAGCTATCATTTAAATAAGTTGAGAGCAAGACCTCCTATACCAATTTTTGCCAGTTTTATGAATAGTAAATCATGTGAGACTATATAAAATGCTTTTTTAAAATCAAGGAATAGTCCCATACATTTTGTGTTATTATTAAGAGAGTCATATAACTTTTCAGTTACATTTATTTTTGTATAATAATTATGACAAATAAAATATATATTTTCTATTATGTTATCTGTAAATAAATTTTGCAAAAAGCCAAACTGATTTCTGTTTGTAGGGATCAGTTTAAAAAAAGGAAAATTTTGAGTTTTTTTTTTAAATTCTAACATCCGATCAGATGATGATTATTTAGCGATTTTCTGAAGAAAAAAAAATTAAATATAAATAACCTTTGATACAAAAAAGTAAGAAATGATTAATTTTATAGGATTATCTAGGTTTACATTTTCATAATATATAAGTAGTTAGTACATTTTTTTCACAAATGTTAAATGAAACTTCCTAATGACAGACATATTCTGACAGCTTGTGACATGAAAATATAACTATTTTTTTCTTATTGTTTTCTTTACTTCCATTTCACTTCCACCACTCAAATTTCCGTGAATAGCTGAAAGAAACATTTTTTAGATTTCTGTCAAAAAGCTTTTTGTGAATATCTATATCTTGGCAAGAGTAATTTGTGTAAATTGCTTTGATATGTTCGTTGGCCAGGAAAATCCGACCAGTTTTTTCGGAAAAATTGTTGTACTGTTTCAAAGAATAAAGCTATTTTGGTTCAATATGCTACATGGTTTTTACTATAAAGGTTATGCTATTCACCAAATTTGATGTCTTTCATTAAAAAAATACATATATATTTAACATTCAAAAGAGTTATATGAAAATTCGCTACCATAACACATTGGCTGCGTCCAGGCTTTTGTATTCATAATCTAGACACAAATGAATTTCAAATTTTATCAATCAAATTTATTCAAACCTAAATGTTTCCTTAAAGAACGATTAAAATCAGATTTTTATTTATAGTCATGAACATTTATTATGGGTGTGTAGCCATCTCTGATTAATTTATTCAACATTTAATGTAAGAATCCACAACCATACATCCATAAAACCTACACACATTTTTAGAGAGAAGCGCAATACAAAGAACAAACGAATAAACGACGCTGGAAACTATCAATCTTCCATCGGCACAATGCCGAGGAAACCATATCTGGCAATGCAGCACTGATAACTGGCTGTTTGACATTATTTTGTGCAGGGGGCGCTTCTGATCAGTGACTCTATAAGATGCCCTAAATATTAGTGTGTGTACTCCAACCATACCCTCAATTCTGGCATCGTTTCTTACCCAAAGAAATCTTCCTACTGGCATCTGTTAGAAACTAGTACAACCGGTAAAACCAAAGGTAGCTGCAAGCTGGTTGTAAAGCGACAAAAATTGTGGCTTCGGAGTGTAAGAATCCATAACTCAAAAAAGACGGCACTTCAAAGTTCCAAGCACACACAAGATTCCACAAATATGGGAATACAAACACACACGCGCGCACGCACGCACGCACACTGACGTATTCAAGGCAAGCACAATAACTATGAAATACAATGTTTTTTCATATGTGAATTAATAACTTGTTCATATGAGATTTATTTACTGTCCTCTGAATATTATGTATATTATGGACTTTGGAGCTCAGATAATGAAAATGTTGATGAATATCCTAAAAGCATAAATTCTTTGATGTGTACATTCATTTTGTCCGAATGAATGGAGATACATTCATCTTCCGGGAAATCAAGTAAAAATCCAGAAGTAATAAGAATTGCAGATTTTTTGGCTCATTTTCGTAATTGACGCCTGAAAATGCCGGTTCATGGAAAATTTAATGAAAATTGTACAACCCCAGAGAAATGTGTGATGCACACCATTGGTAAAACAATGCGATTTTGAACTCATGCTGATATAAAAAGTGGTAATCATGAATGAAAATATCGTGGAAATTCGTGAGAAATGGTCAAATTCCTTGACATATACTTATGGCAACAGTATACTGAGAAGACACAGTCATTACTTGCCTAAATCGAGAAATATGCGGTAAATAATTCAAGGGGTCCCAAGTGGCAATGAATGAACTTACCTGTAAAGTGCAATTCCCGGATCTTTCTTGTCACTTAGATTCTTACAACTATAAGCCGCACACACACAACCTTTTTAATTTGATTTAAATATTGGAAGGTTTAATTCACTTTTCACTCAAAAAACACAAATCATTCAAAACTGTTTAGAGTACAAAAAGTTTGGACACAGCAAGTGTGTTATGGCAGTGAATTTTTATAAAAATGCTTTGAATATCAAATATGTCTTTTTAATGGAAGCAGTCATCAATTTGGTTACCGGTATAACCTATATAGTAGAAACAATGTGCCATATTTTATCAAAATAACTTATTGTTTGAAAATGTACAAAAATTTTCCGACAATAAACTTTAAACGTTCGTTTTCTATCCAACAAACCTTAGGTTAATAGCAAACTGAGTTATTGAAATTTGAAGCATTTAATGAAAATTTGCTACCAAAACGCACTTACTGCGTCTTGATTTTTTTTCTTACAAACATATTTCGATAAAAAATGCAATAAAATAAAGCTGTTAGAAAAAAAATAATTGTAGGGATCACCAACGACTTATGGGCCAGCCGGTGATTGTCAAAATAATTTTATAAGATGCAGCTCAAGATACCCTATAATTAACTTATACAATTTTTTCTCGTCTCTTGTATAATAATAAGTATATTGAGCTTTACCGTAGAAACCCGTCACCCTGTATATATGTAAGCAGATCAAAACTGAACGTAAACCCAGATATGGATTCCAGGGGGCCTAGTTTGCGCTCATTTGAAGAAATCTTTTTAAAATTTTAAGGTCACGGTCTCCTAATTGACGAATTTTTTGTACGAAAATTAGCTAAAAATTATGGACCATTAAACCATAAACTTAACTTAAACTACCGCCAAAAGCATCAGAGAGAAAATAACTAACCTGTCACCCCTTTTTGGAAAACTTCGATCCTTTATATGTGTTGATAAAACATAACAAACACTGTTTAGTCCACCCACTAACATTAATAAAGGAATAATTTGAACTTGTATATAAACATTTCCCAAATAACAGTAATTTGTCAACTCAAACAGATAAACATATAATTATTTTTTTTAATTTCAACAACACACCACGAAGGCTTACAGCCTAAATATTATCATACCGTGGGTGTTGACAGGGAGGAAAGAGGCAACTTGTTAATTCTGGACTTGAAGGTTTGGAGGCTCGGAGGAGAAGGAAACACATGTGCCGGCAAGGAATTCCACAACTTGGAAGTCCTCGGGACAAAAGAGCGGGCATAACAAGAAGTTCTATGTCTGGTGACCTGGACAGTAAAAGGGTGCATTCGCTCTGTTCCCCTGGTAGATCTGTTGGGGGCAGCAGGTGGGGGAACTATGGAGGAAAGCTCATCTGAGCAGTGCCCGTGCAGATATCTATAAAATAGAGAGAGGTCACCAACGGCACGTCGGTGGGCAAGGGATGGCAGCCTTTGGGTGAGGGTATGGTCACCGATGAGACGTATAGCTCTCTTTTGAATGGAGTCCAGGATAGTGAGTGTAGAAGCGGCAGCTGCACCCCAGATGTGGGAGCAGTATTCGAGGTTTGGCCTTATTTGTGAAGTATATAAGGTATAGAGATTATCTGGTGAAAAGTATTTGCGAGCCCGGAAGAGGAAACCTAATTTCTTAGCAGCCGCTTCTGCAATTGATGTGACATGTTGGTGCCAATTAAGATTTCGATCCACAGAAATTCCAACAAGAGAAAAGGACTCATTACTTTGAATAACTTGGTTGTTCATTGTGATGGGTCTAGGGCTGGTGTATCTCTTATGAGAAAGAAAGCAAGACTGAGATTTGGTGGGGTTGAATTGTACAAGATTTCTACTTCCCCAGTCTAATATTTTTTGGAGATCCACGGAGACAGAACCCTTCATGAGTCTGCGATCCTCATCTAATTGGGCTAAAAAGACAGGCTTAGAATATTGTATATTTGAGTGGAGGGTGCTGTCGTCCGCGTAACTGTGAAGTGGCTTGGATGTGCTAGAGAGGAGGTCATTGATGTGGAGAAGAAAGAAAGTAGGGGCTAAAGCTGAACCTTGAGGAACTCCTGCATTAATTGGATACAGTTTAGAGGAATGGCCAACCACAACAACAGAAGCGCTCCTGTTGGAGAGAAAATTTGCTGTGCAGGTACAAAGTTTTGGTGGTAGGCCATAGGCCGGAAGTTTATTAAGCAGCGCTGCATGCCAGACCTGGTCGAATGCTTTGGATATATCTAGAGCGACAATCTGGGATTCACCGTGTAGTTCCATAGACTTGTTCCAAGAATGGGTGACAAAAAAAAGGAGGTCGGCAGTCGATCTGCGCTGACGGAATCCATACTGCCTGTCGTGGATTAGACTGTGTTTTTCCAGAAATTTTAGTAATTTGGTGTTTATACACTTTTCCATCACTTTAGAGAAGACTGAAAGGAGATAAATAGGCCTGTAGTTGCTAGGAAGCGCTTTGGATCCTTACTTGGGGATGGGTTGGACTCGAGCAGTTTTCCAGTTACTAGGGAATATGCCTTTATTGTAAGATATCTGAAATAGACGAGTCAGGGCAGGAGCAAGTTCTGGTGGGCATTTTTTGAGAACAATTGCTGGGATCTCGTCAAGGCCAGAGGCTTTCCTGGTATTAAGAGAAGAGGGCATCTTTCGTACCTTTTTAGTTTTGAAAATGATATCAGTCATTTTATGCGCGACATTGGGGACTGTTGGTGGTTGAACATTTGGAGGTGGGTTGAGAGTAGAATTGCTGGCGAACAACGAAGAAAAAAGTTCAGCCTTGCCCAGGGCGGTAGAAACAATTTCATGCCCCGAGACAAGAGGTGGGAACGTGCTTTTGCAGAAAGTATTCCCAATAGATTTAGCAAGAGTCCAGAAAGGTTTGCCGCCGTTGGAGCTTAATAGGACTTTGTTTTTGATGTAGTTATTAAACGACTTTTTTGCCTCAGAAAGAATGCGGACATAGCGGTCTCTTGCGTCGTTAAATGCTTGACGGTTTTCTTGACTGGGATTGTGTAGAAGCGTTTTGTGAGCTTGGACCTTTTCAAGTCTGGCCTTGTCACAGGATTTAGAGAACCAGGGCATTTGAGTGGCTGAAGAGGTTTTTTTTTTGTGTACGTGGAATAAATAACCATACGATAAAGTCAGTTACAGCGTGTAACAGACCTGCGCAATAATATCAAATGTTCCGTTGCCAGGCAACAACATACTAGATCTCATATAAGCCAGGTTTGCCATTGTCAACGAAACGTGGTGATATTAAAAATAAATGTTTCAAATTTAAATAGCTCAATTTTCTGTAAACCTAGAAAGCTGAATTTTGGCACATAGTTAGGTCTTTCCCAAAGCAATATGTACACCAAATTTCATCGAAATATCTTTGTAATTTTCGGAGAAAAATTTTCCCGGAAAACCTTGTCCGATTTTCCTGGCTAACGAACTCGTCCAAGCTTAATAGCTTGGACGAGTTATTAATATAAAAGAAAGGCACTTGCCAAGTTTCATCAAAATCGGTTAATTATTTTTTGGGTTATCGGTTGGATATATATATATATATATATATATATATATATATATATATATATATATATATATATATATATATATATATATATATATATATATATATATATATATATATATATATATATATATATATATATATATATATATATATATATAGTTACATCCCTGTATATTCTCAACATCATACAAAATACGACGAATCCTGAAACCATGCATCATCAGTTTAGTGACCTGTGTAAGAATGCTGATGCAGACGTTTGCATTTATGTTAGTTCTGTAGAACATTATTTCATTCAATCGCTGTAACTCTAGTTGTTCACATGTTGTTTTGAATCACATATTTTATAATACATTTTAAGACTGAAATAATTGTACCACTTAAATAAATAAATTACTTTTTTCGGACAATCGCTACGAAAAAACCTAATTGGCGCTGCATAGAACAGTATTGCACATCGAAACCTGATTTTGGCAAGCTTTAAATCTTCGTAAAATTAGTTTCGGTCTTTTTTCTAAAAGTTTATGTGCAACATCGAACATCCACACCGGTGCAAGTCAGTCCACACTGCCAGAGGGAAATCAGCGAGAAACCAATAGCAGAAGTACCAATGAGCTTCCTGTAAGTTTCCTCCAATATTTTTATCTGTGCATTCATATCGTATCTATTTTACACTTATACCTTATATAATTTTGTTCAATAATTCCTATTCGCGCTCTATTTTTCAATTCACCCTGTAATACTTAACAACCATTACTTGTTCATGTATGTTGTGTAATGATAAGAGATAGATCGCCTATTAGGAAAAGAGAACCTATATTAGAATTAGAGGAAGACAATTTTAATCAATTAAGTTTAAATAATTTAGAAATGGCAAATAATCACATTGCCGAATTTTCACAAGCTGCTATCATGATCCCCGAATATTCCGGTGGACAGAAGCATCTTGCTTATTTTATTAAACAATGCGAACTTTATATTACGAGTTATAGAAGGCCAGAAGCCGAAACACACGCGAATCGAATGTTACTAGAGTTTATAAAAGCTAAAATCACTGGTAACGCTCGTGACGTGTTAATTAGTTTAGAAAACCATACATGGGAAAATATAAAATTTGCTTTAAAAAGTCAGTTTTCAGACCCCCGTTCAGAAAATCTTCTATTTAATGATTTAAATACTAGCTTTATGACTAAATCACAAACTATTCAGGAATATTTCAATGTAATTAAAGAAAAGCTAAAGATTTTAATTGAACATGTAGATATACAAGATTTAGTAAACGATGTAAAAACGTACAAGAAAGAATTTTATCAACAGAATGCAGTGGCAGCATTTAAAGCGGGTGTAATAGAACCGTACTTCTCACATCTCAGATTAGTTAGTGTTAATACTCTTGATTCACTTATGTTAGAGTGTAATAGAATAGATAACGAGATTATACAGTCGAATTTCATTAATAGCCTGAGAAACAAAAATAATACGAAAACAAATCATAACACACCTGTACAACATAGACAGACGTATACCCAAAAACCAATATTTCCAGCATTTCCCCAAATTTACAACAAACCACAACAAATCACACAACAAAGGCAACCGTTTCCTTCTCGACCAATTTCTAACATAAGACCCGTTCAAAATTTTAATAGAAATATACAACACGTTCCAACTCAATTAAGTAGAGGAACGACACCCATGTCAATAAGCAACCAAACTCCCTTAAGAAATACACGACAAATGCCCCAAAGAAACCACTTTATACCCCAATCTAGGCCCACGTTTCAACATCAAGAACTCTTTAACCAAGAGGACCTACCACTAGATTATTCTGACGAATACCCTTATGACGACCAACCCTCTGACGAAAATATAGAGCCACTAGAATTTCCTGAACCAACTGAAACTTTTACAAATTACAACACCAATCCAAATCGGGATTTTCACGAAACAGCCTCGGAAAACTAATCTATTTAGATATAAATAATATTGTTAATACCCCTAAATTACTGTTTTTTGTCATACCAAGTCTAAATTTAAAAGTATTGATTGATTCCGGAGCGTCAGATAGTATCATAAATCCAGGACCGGCTTACGAGTTATTTGAAAAATTTATTTATAAGGAACCATTTTCAATGAAATCAGTTAACCAGATAACCCATGGTGAAGACAACGTAAGGTATCCTATTTTACAAGAATTTAATATTAATTACCAATTTCCAATGCGTGTCATGCAATGGCACCATCGATTTGACGCGCTTATAGGGTCAGCTCATCTTACAAAATTAAAAGGAAATATCGATTATAACAAACAAATTTTAACTCTAGGAAACCAAAAAATACCATTTTACCTTGAAATTAATCCACTGAATTTTACACCTTTCAAACAAATTTGTGAAAATTATGTATCAGTCCCTGTAAATATAGAAAAAGGCACAGTAGTTTTACCACGTATTGAAGAAACAAATGTTTTAATTTACGAGTCAATAGCTGAAGCAAAAGATGGATATTGTAGAGTGCCCATAATAAAGAAAAATCCAAATTCAAAATTTGTAGAAATACATTTTCAGGAACAAATAGATGTCGATCCATTACAAAATTACTCTGACGAACTACCTAAAATTCCAAAACATTTTGATGTAACAAAAGTTTTAAGAACAGATCATTTAAATACAGAAGAATATGAAAAACTTATTAATTTGTGTCGAAAGTATAATGATATTTTTTATCATGAAGACTCAGATCTCTCTTTCACCAATGCAATTAAACATAAAATAAGAACTAAAGACGATGAAGTTGTTCACACCAAATCATACCGGTACCCTTTTCATTTACGTGAAGAAGTCCAAAACCAAATTCAAAAACTCTTAGACAACAAAATAATTAGACCCTCAATATCACCCTACTCAAGTCCGATATGGATTGTCCCGAAGCGTCAAGACGCTTCTGCAAAAAAGAAATGGCGCTTAGTGATCGATTATCGTAAACTTAACGAGAAAACGATCGATGACAAGTACCCATTACCTCGCATCGAAGAAATTTTAGATAATTTAGGACGCTGCTCCTATTTCACGACTCTCGATCTAGCACAAGGATTCCATCAAATTGAAATGGATCCTGGCAGTGTCGAAAAAACAGCATTCTCTGTAAATAATACCCATTATGAATGGATCCGAATGCCGTTCGGGTTGAAGGGGGCTCCTAGTACCTTTTCACGCCTAATGGATAATGTATTAAGACCATATTTATACAAGTTTTGTTTCGTATATATGGATGATAATGTTATCTTCTCGAAATCCCTTCAAGAACACCTTTGTCACATAAAAAATATATTTGATAAGTTAAAAGAGTGTAATCTAAAAATTCAGTTAGATAAGTCAGAATTTTTGCGTAAAGAGGTCGAGTTTTTAGGCCATCTGGTCAATGTCCGTGGGATCGAACCGAACCCATCAAAAATAACTGCCATTCAGAATTATCCAATACCAAAGACAAGTAAAGAAATAAGAGCATTTTTAGGATTAACAGGGTATTATAGACGCTTTATTCCAAATTACGCTAAAGTAGTATTCCCCATCAATAAATATTTAAAAAAGGATACCAAAATAAATATTCACGACCCGGAATACGTTGACGCATTTCAAAAAATAAAAGAATTAATTACAAATTCTCCTGTCCTGACCTACCCCGATTTTTCTAAACAATTTCATTTAACCACTGACGCAAGCAATATAGCTATAGGTGGAGTATTGTCACAAAATAATAAACCAATTGCGTTTTACTCAAGAACACTAAATTCAGCCGAGAGAAATTATTCGACCATTGAAAAAGTTATTATCCATAGTAGAAAATACAAAACATTTTAGACCATATCTCTTTGGACAAAAATTTGTTATAGAAACTGACCACAAACCGCTTGTTTGGCTATTTTCAATTAAGGAACCAAACTCACGGCTAGTTAAATGGCGACTAAGATTAGAGGAATTTAATTACGAGATAAAATACAAGAAAGGCAAAGATAACGTAGTGGCTGATGCCTTATCGCGAATCGAAATTAACGCGATTGAAGACGACTTTGACCTGGAATCAATAATTAATAACGTAGACCCTGACGAAGACAGAGAAAGAGAAATTATTAACGAACTAGAAAACGACGCAAACAATGCCTCTACTAGCACGACTAATAACCTACCTGAAAGCAATGACTCACAGACACAACACTCGTCTGCAGAAAATCCAATTTTCAAAATACCTATATCAGAAAATCCAGTCAATTATTTTTCCAGACGAATAATTTTAGATTACGGACCAAAATATGACACACGCAAATTAAAAATATTTAAGTTTGAAACAATACATGTAAAGGTTCAACTCAATTACGAATTGAGACAAATAAATGACTTCTTGAAACAATTTATTGATCCAAAATTCACGTACGGAATTTTCTGTAAACATGATAGACTATTCAAATATTTCACTGCTGTTTCTTCAACATTATTTAATAGCTCTGTTAAAATAATAAAATCTAACGAACTTTTACAAGACGTTGAAAAACCAGAAACTCAACAACAAATTATAGAAGAATATCACACACGAAACCACAATGGCATTAACGAGACTTATCAACATTTAAAACAAAAATATTTTTGGCCTAATATGAAAAATTATATAAACGCTTTTATTAATAAATGCTCAATTTGCCTTCAGACCAAATACGAAAGAAATCCGTACAAACCACCATTTTCAGGTCCCCTTCTAGCTAAACGCCCTTTTGAAGTGATACACATTGACACCTTCAGTTTCGATAATTGTAAATTCCTAACTATCATAGATTTATTCTCCAAATATGCGCAGGCATATTATATAACTGATGGATCCGCAATTACCGTGTTAAATAAACTTAGACACTATTTTTCCCATCATAATCATCCCCTAAAAATAGTAGCTGACGCTGGCAAAGAATTTTCGAATACTACCCTTAAAGAATACTGTAATTTATTTAATATTAATCTTCACATAACAACCCCCCAAAATCCTAACTCAAATTCACCAGTAGAGCGACTGCACTCAACTCTTGTAGAAAAATTGCGAATTCTTAAATTACAAAACCCACAAGAGAGGCCTGCAACCCTAATGATAACAGCAACCCTTATTTACAACCAGTCTATTCATTCGACAACTGGGTATTCACCTTTTACATTACTATACGGCCCCTACGACGACTTACCAACAGTCACACCCGAAACTACCCTTTACGAAGAATACAATAACAATAGGCTCAAAGAAATAATGCCTTTCTTCGACAGTGTATATCAGAAACAAAAAGTAAGTGGAGACAAAAGAATTTCTAAAGCAAATGCGGACAGACAAACGACACCAGATTTACAAGAAACGACACAACTAGCTATTAGAGTACCAAAAGTAAGAAAAACAAATCCTCTTTATAAATTACGATCACATCCTAAACAAAAAGAAAACATTGTTACATTTTCTAAACCAAAAGCAAAAGCTCACGTTTCTAACATAAAAAGAGTAAGAAAGACTTTTTCGTTACAGGACAAAACTACTACTACTACAAACAACGATGACCCTCAACCTGGTCCATCCACTTCAAATAACACCGATAAAAACTAACGGATATTTTAAAGAGTATTTAGGCATAGCAAAAATACTCAAACATTATCATAAATTTTATTTTTATTTTAATATTACCGATATAGAAATTAATTATAACATATTATTAAAAAATTCTAAATTTTTAAACACTGGACAAATGTCTGCAAGTAACGAACGATATTTACTAATTTTAGATGACCATTTGTCACGATTAAGTAATGAACTACATAAACTATCAATGCACAGAACTAAACGCGGATTAATAAACGGAGCAGGCTCTTTAATTAAAATGATAACAGGAAATCTCGACCAAGAAGACTTGAAAGAAATCAATAAAAATTTAGATAACCTTTTCCAAAATCAAGAAGATATAATTACCCAAATTGATAATTTAAATTCATTTGCTAATATAATCACACAAAGGTACGAAAAGGACCAAAAAATTATTAATCAAAATCTAGATCATATTTATCAGACTTTTTCCACTTTAGATAGCGAAAGAGAATTGTCGAGTAAAATTCATTTCCAAATTCACGTAGCTGTTAAATTACTCCATAATATAGAGATAATTCAAAGAACTATTTCCTTAAGTTTTAACGAAATTACTAATATAGAGCTCTTTACCACTAGTGATCTGTTAAATATTATTGATCACTTAAAGTTAAGTCATGACAGAAATGAATTGATCGACTTTGACAAAAATCATGTTTTTAAGGTTGTAGAATTTACCAAATTTCATATATTATCGGTTAAGGATACGATTGTATGCCTTTTAAAAGTTCCTATCCTACATCCCAATCCTGGTTCTTATTTTCGTGTTTATCCTATACCACAAAATTATATTCTCCTGGTACCACCCAGCTCATACTATTTAGAAACACCCTCTTCACACTTATGGACCCAAGAGAAGTGCCCCTCTATAGAAGACGTGGTTATATGCAATAATCGCCCACGAGAAGAACATTGTCAGCTTGACACCTTACAAAATTGCACTTCTGCCAAAGTAATGAACCCCTACGAAATATCAACTCAGCTGCAGAATTGTCAGATCTTAATATCCACTAGCTCAGCAACCACTATTGTCGAAAATTGCGAAACATCGTTAGAACGAAAAATCTTCCAGGGAAACGGTCTAGTAACATCCCTCAAGTCCTGCAAAGTCAAGATCAATGAGGAAATGTATGAAGACGTTGCTACCAATTTGACGCTACAACCCATAGAAGTCGAAGAATTGCAACCGACACCTCAACATCATATCCATTTTAAGCCAATTCATCTAAAAGAAAACAAAAGGATAAAAGAAGCATTGTCTCAAATACAACAGCATCCATTTCATCTCCGACCGTCCATGCAGTATTCCCACTTAGGTATTACCATTGGTATATCCATCGCTGTTACCATTGTACTTCTGTTTCTTTTAAGAAATTCGAAGCATCCTATACAAGTCTAACAGGCAAACGCAAACAGAAGAAGTGTCCGAACACGAGGACGTGTTAAAGATTTAAGGGTGGAGGAGTTACATCCCTGTATATTCTCAACATCATACAAAATACGACGAATCCTGAAACCATGCATCATCAGTTTAGTGACCTGTGTAAGAATGCTGATGCAGACGTTTGCATTTATGTTAGTTCTGTAGAACATTATTTCATTCAATCGCTGTAACTCTAGTTGTTCACATGTTGTTTTGAATCACATATTTTATAATACATTTTAAGACTGAAATAATTGTACCACTTAAATAAATAAATTACTTTTTTCGGACAATCGCTACGAAAAAACCTAATTATATATATATATATATATATATATATATATATATATATATATATATATATATATATATATATATATATATATATATATATATATAAACCGAAACTAACCCCGGATATGGGTTCTAGGGGCCCAAATTCGCGCTCATTTGAAAAATATTTTGCAAAGTCTCACCATCAATACCTCTCTATTAGTGAATTTTTTTAAATAAAAATTCGCTAAAAATGGCCGACGTTCGATTTTGCGTAACACTTTTCTGTACACTATATAAATGAACGTTACTCATCCCCCCCTCTATATGTCATTGCACTCTATCTATCCACCATCTATGTTTTACTTTCACTTTGACGTCAAACTCTTGTATTTCCATGGGAAACGCCGCCATCTTGGATTACGTCATCTGAGGTCAGATATATTTTCTCTCTATCCATCTTGTCTCGGCACTCTGACATCACACGCATTCATATTTGCCTAGTGGAGATCTCAGAATTCCTCTACTATACCTACTGCTGGTGTCAAAGAAATCACCATGTTTAACCCTGAATTAATAAAGCATGTGGCCAACTGGTGTGCTGAATTAGGAATTGCCTAAAACGTTTATATACTGTAGCTGCAAGTTAGACATTTCTCGTATGTATATATACAGTGCGAGCACTAAAACTGCTAATAATCCGTACGTATATATACGGTAGAAGCACAAAACGTATTAGTCATACATACGCATGGGTCAATTGCATTATATATTTGCAAAAAAAAAAAAAAAAAAAAAAAAAAAAAAAAAAAAAAAAAAAAAAAAAAAAAAAAAAAAAAAAAAAAAAAAAAAGTATACTCTGAGAGGTTATTTATTTGAGAACTGTAAAAACAAATAAAAAAATTAGACATTATTCGGCTAAGAAGAAAAAAATATAAAATGTAATGTAGTTAGAATTTCATCAAAGTATGATATTTTTTAAAGCATGGTAGAATGCAAAGTCCAACCTCACACTCAGTACACTGATACCTAGAATCTCTTGTCTTTCTTGGACCAAGTTGAGTATGTTTACACACAAAGCATATTCTTTGGGCTGATCTTTTACCCCCAGGAACAGGCGGTACAAATTTTGGAAAATGGTGGGCTCCTAAACGAGTAGGTAGATCTTTTGTTGAAGGTCTACCGGCACGTAGTTTTGCAGCAGTCTTTTCTTTTCCTGCATATTTTTTCTATTAGCTGTCTTATCAACTCCAACTGAAAATCAGCAAGGCTAATAAATTTTCCAGTTTTCACTTTATATATAGCATGAGCATTGATAATAGTAAGATTTAACAGGCGAAAAATTTTTTTATTTTTGTATACCACTTTGTGGACTTTCTTGGACATTCGACCGAACTCAAAAGCATGTCTATTTTATCTATCTATCCCATGTTTTCATTGTAATCGATAATGCATTTAGGTTTCTTCAAATGTTCGCCAGCTGATCTATCTCTTTTTTCTGTAGACACCATTTTATTTTCATGTATAGTGGTCAGCATGTGTACAAGCCTTCTATCTAGCCATTTAGTTACCATAATCATTTCTGTATGCTGACTAGCTGTTGCACCATTCTGTTTTAGTTCTGGTAATACTGGCATACCTATCCTGTTACTTCGTACCGTTCCACAAAAAATGGTTTTGTGCTGATGTAAATATTGTGCCAATTTAGGTCTGGTGTACCGGTTATCTGTAAATAAGTGATGGCCTTTATTGAGGTAGGGCTCTATCAAGGTGGCAACAATAGAACCTGAAATACCTAGGTCAGCATGTTCAGTTATTTTCGTGCTAGAGCCAGTATATATTATAAAATGTAGAATGTAAACAGTTTCCACATCAGCTAACACAAAAAACTTTACACCAAAATGATGTCGTTTTGTTTTTATGTATTATTTGAAGGATAGTCTAACTCTTATACAAAACTAACGACTCATCGATGCACAAGTTACGAAAAGGCATAAAACTTCTCTGAAACTTATTTTTCAAAAAATTGAGTATACTGTCCAGTTTATATAAACGATCTCCCGGAACTTGTTTAGTGTTGTCACAAAAGTGTAATAATCTTAGTAAGAGTAAATATCTATCTCGGCTCACAGTTTCTTCAAATATAGGTGTGTGGAGTAAAGGATCTCTCGACCAACAATCATTAAGCTTGAGTTTCTTGTTTTGTAAAATTAATAGTGTGGTTGCAATAAAAAGGTACATTTCTTTAGGACTGGTGGGCTGTCAATTTTGAAGGCGAGAAAATTTCTTCTCATCTGTATTTATGCTCACATATTCAAAATGCCTAGAAGGAAGGAAGATGTGTAATAACGGTAAATGTAAACATGTTTATAATAAAGTGTTTCTTACCTATTAGTTTCATCTGCAATCATTGTCACTAACTAAAGAGGAAAAGGTATTGAAAGTAATCTAGGATATCTAAAATCTGAAAAGTTCTGAATTTCAATATCACTTGGGTGAAAGCCGCTGCTTGTATCATCAAAGTCATGTACAATAGGTATAAAAGTTCCATCATGCCACATATGGGAGCTATTACTATTTTTTTGTTTTTTAGCAGTCTTGCCTCCGGAAGATTTAGTTTTTCTTTTATTTGTTTGTATGTTTACTTGACCAACAGCCTTGTTAAAATAACCTGAAGGTTCAGTTTCTGTAGAAGTTGTCTCAACGTCATGAGAAATTTGATTATCTATGCCTATATTATCAAAATCTTCGTCATCACTATTATCACTTACATCTAAAGAATAAATTTCATTATCTGATTCGTCAGATTCTACTGTCGTAATCAATTCGCATAACTGTTTTGCTTCTTCATCAGACAAACCTACATAATTACTAGCCATTGTGACTCATTGACGTTGTGCCACACTGTGTTCGATCTACAAAAAATTACGACTGCAGACTAAACAAGTTACATACTAAGATACAGTCCTGTAAAAATACAGAGAAATTCGGAGAAAAAATTACAAGTTGCGTAGTTTGCTTGTTGTTGATCAGCCACCCGTATTGGGTGTACAGACACGTTAGGAGGAAAATGATGGCTTGTGTCCATATGAAGGCTACATAGTAGAACTATTGAAATGGCATATACAATCATCGTACGTATAAATGCGATGAAATTTGTAAAAAACTAAAACGTATATGTACAGTATAAGCACCATTTTGACGGAAAATTTAAACGTATATATGCGAACAAAGCAGCTAAAGGGTTAAGATAAAAACAGAGGTTATAAGAAGTTTGATGTCTAAATGTAAACAGAAAAATTTGGGCGATGATTTAGGCAATAATAATAATGATGAACATATGAAATATAATTAAAAAGGAGAAACTAGCACCAATTAAGAAACATTTAAATATAAAATACATAAATAAAATTGTAAAATACTATAGGCTATGGATTTGTTTGCTAAATTAAAAAAATGTGTTTAAGACAATTCAACCCAAGAAAAAGTTGAAAGATATACTGTATATGGACAGTGAATAAATATTATAGAACTTATTGCTATAAATATTGAAAAAAATAGCATAAGAAGTAGACAATAAATGCAAAATCTAATAAAGTATTTAGTGTGTAAATTAAAATAGGTTATGTGATGTTCTTAAATTAAGATTAAAATACATCAAAAGACAAGTTTAACACATTTGATGATGTAATTTTTAGAGTGAAAAGTTTTTAGACATTAAAAAAAAAGTATATGTAAATATAGTTTTAAAGGAATTCAAGAGACAACCATTTTAATAGAGAAAATTAAAATATAAGCAGAGTTCAGAAATGACTTTAATTAGCATAAAAAGAACACTTATTTCATGGAGAATATGTTACACAAATTCCAAAATCTATTCCACTAAAATTAAGATAAATCTTAAAACAAGTAAGACTATGTCATATTATATAATAAATCCACTAGTACACATTTTTAATCTATGTATTGAAAAAGCTATTTGGCCTGGAGCTTTAAAAAGTGCAGACATTATTCCAATACATAAAGTCAATAACAAAAAATATTCTGAGAATTACAGACCAATTTTATTGATATATAATTTGGCTAAAATATCATAGAAAGTAATATACAATAGATTTTTGGACTTTGTCAATAAATGTGACATACTTTTGGAAAATCAATTTGGTTTCATTAGAAATAAAGGCACTAAAGATCCCTTGTATTATATCTCTAACATAATATACGATGATAGTTTAGACAAGAGCAAACCTACTACAATTGCTTTTCTTAACTTGGCTAAGGCTTTTTATACAGTCAACCATGAAATTCTTTTACAAAAGCTTTACAACTATGGGATCAGAGGTACTGCCCGTAAACTAACGTCAGATTACTTATCTAATAGGCAACAAAGGGTTAAAATTAGAGGCTATATAACTGAGAGTAAAACTTTTGATACTGGGGTTCCGCAAGGAGCTATACTTGGCCCTTTACTGTTTGTACTGTATGTCAATGATATGCTGAAAGATAAGGCAATTTCATATGCAGATGATACAGCAGTTATTGTTACCGATGAGACCTGGTCTGGAGTTGAAGCAAAAATGAATGGTGAATTAAGTTCCATATCTGCTTGGCTAGCAACCTGTTAAATGGAGTATCATTAAATATAAGTAAGACTACATACATAACTTTTGGAAAATATATTGACAGTGTTCCCAATAATTTAAACATTAGAATTAATAATATAGCAATAAATAGGATTCTTAGCTGTAAGTATATGGGAACAATTGATTATAAAATGAAGTGGGACAAACATATCGAGTATGTAGTTGATAAAACCAAATTTGTAATTTTCCTATTTTATAAATTATCCAAAGCTTTGGATTTGATGACTCTAAGAATGATTTATTATGCGTTATTCAACAGTATTATTAGCTATGGAATATTGACTTGGGGACGTGCATACACCAATGTATTGATATTGTTAGATTATAATTATGGAAATTTTAAATCACAATTCCTGGCCTCTAATAGTAAAACAAGGAATAAAAACATACAAATTCCGATCAGATACAAAACGGTTAGTAGTAAAAATACTCTAGTTAAAGCAATTGGACTATTTAATAATTTATCTAATAATTTAAAAGAATGGATTGTTTCCAAAGTTTAAGCAATGTAATTTTTATTTGAGTATATCCTGGTTTATTAGTTGTTGTTTGGACTCAAAAGAATGTATTTTGAAGACAGATTGAACTTATGAACTGTTGTTCACGTTTACAGATTTATGTTGGTTATTGTAATTTTGTCAATATTTAAATGTTGCAATCTCCTCATTAGCGAAAATTTTCGACGAAAATTCACTAAAAGGATTAACGGAAAATTCAAACACCTGCCTGTATGTTGGGTCCTATTTCAACATGTTGAAATTCAAGTCAGACTTTTTTTTCAAACAGGAGCGTTTTGATGGTCTAGAAAATTTTCAGTGTTTTGCAACACATTGTATAAAAAATTTATGTGAATTACCTGATGTTTTACAGAACAGGCTAATGGAGAAAGGATAGTGTTTGCAAACGCTTTTAACAAAGTTAAATTTTATCATGGCGATCGAATGTTGCATCAAATTTTAAAATGGCAAAATTTTCGCTAGCGACGTTTTGAGTAGTGTAGTTTACTGCCATTCAATCATAATACATATTATAATACTTTATTAAGCCTTAAAGAGAAAGGACGTACAAACAATGTGTAAACTCGAACAGAAATTTGTGTGTGCAAGAATCTCGCCTGTAAGGAGAGCTAAACTACAGTTTATTTATGTTTATTGTTGGAAATCTAACAATAAACATATGATCATCTCACAAATTTCTGCACATTTATTACGAATAAGAAGTGTACTAGTAGAATCCCCAATTTCATGACAGATGATCTTTGCTGTCCTCAAGCAATAGTTGAAAGATTTGCTAATTATTATAAAAGTGTATATAGGTCACCTCAGTGATGCCCCACAGGGCTGAACTCTTCATACTTCAATGGTTCTGTTCTTGCAAAAAACGTTTCATTGAAAAATATTAAAACACCACTTCCAAAGTTATAGAACAAGTTCCGTCATTACTTTTTAATACTTGTATGTAATCGTTACTTTTGGATCCACTATTCATTACATTGTTATCAATACAAAGTAATTATTAAGGACTTTTACGTTCCACAGACCCGATACCGATATCAAGTATCTAATTTGCATGCTATATATTACCGTATACAGATCTGCTACGCTTTGCCCCTTCCACAAGCATTGACTAATTGGCATAGCTACTGTACAGATTTCTTATTTACCGTAAACTAATGATAAATCTAAGATGCACTGACTCCTGCATAATTAGTTAATAATTAAATACAATATGCTAACAATGAATATTCCCTTTTCAACAACACTAATAAATGAAATGTGGGATGTCCCATTATTTTTATTTACAGTATTTAACCTTTTATTTAAAGGAACACCTACACTTAAATACGAGCAGATTAGCATTGCCTTGCCCTTTTGGTGTTTTATATACATACATATACAGGGTTCTTCAACTGACGAAGCAACAGGGATTTGTATGAAAAATTTTAAATGCTTAAATATTGGCTTCCCTGGTTATTTTAGATCAAAATTGTATTGAACTTAAAAAAAGCATCACATTAGAAGCATATTGCACTATTTTGTTTTATTTTTCACATAAATATAAAAAAAATATATATTGAACAAGAACAACGATTTAGTCTCGAAGTTTATTTACAAATCAAAACAAATAAAAGAGAAGCCTGGAATTAAAGTTAAATAACACTTCAAATAATCCTCCATCAGCTACCAAACAATATCCTAAAAAATTGTAAGATTCAGATCTAACATTCCTTGATTGGTATTTTGCAGTTCTATCACATTCTTTGTGATTCTATCGCATTCTGGCAGAATTGCATTTCTAAGTTACTGAAGGTTTTCAAAATAAATATTAGTATAAATTTTCGATTCAATGTGGCCGTAAAGAAAAAAATCGTGCGAGTTCTGGAGATTTCGGAGGTCACAAAACATTATGTTTTGGCCACATCATATGACCTTGAAAACTATTGTGTAAATATTATCGTACTGCAAGGGTATTATGAGTAGGACATCCATCTATCTGACATTAGATATCCTGATTTTCACTAGCAACATCGTTTAATGAAGGTCCTATTCCACTCTGCCATAAGCCTAAACAATCTTCTCCATTCAAATTTCCATCAACATAAACAGTCCAAAAATATAGTGCAGGGTAATTAGCCAATTATTAGTAAATATTTCTTAAAACAATATATAAAGCTAAAAATTGGTAAACGGGTAGCTTTTAGTGTAGCAATCTCAAATTTCTGGTGTTGCAACGTGTGCCGGGTGGTGGCCGGACGGCACGCAGCACGACTATCAGTCAGTTTGTAGACATGTAGTAGAAATAAGTCATGACACCGCTGATTTTAAGCAATTTTTAATCTGACTACGAAATCACTCTCCATTTGAAAGGTCGTTTGACACATTAGCTCCTTTAAGTACTGGCCTAAAAGCAAATATATCAGTAAATTGTAATGACGTAGAAGTAATAGATCAAATGTCTCTAAACAAGTTTCTTGGAGAATCTTTTTTAAAGCAACGTTCTTGCACAAAGATAAGGTGAGAAACATGGCCGCTATTATGAAAACAATAAACATCGGCAATGAAGAAATCAACATCATTTCCAACCAACTCTTTCATCGAATACTTTCTACTGTAAAGACTGACGAAGAACTGGAATCATTGTTAAAGTATGAATTAGCTCAACGGACAACATCTTTGTTTGATTCTATTTCACTGAGCAAAGGAAAAAAGTAATCTTTAATTGGTATCCTAGAGGAATGTTGTCCGCAAACTGTGGAATTACCTTTAGAACCTTGTTTTGTGATAGACGGTGGTTACGTTTTGCATAGAGTAGTTTGGCCAGAACCTGCTTCTTTTTCCCAAATATGTGACACTTACATCGACCATACAAAGAGACACAATGGCCTTGAAAGTACTATTGCTTTTGATTGTTACAATGAAAGTGAATACGGTACAAAGAACGCAGAGCATGTTAGAAGAACAAAAGGCTACGAAGTCTGTGGATATTGTAAGTGATTCAATTTCTCCTTTTTCTACACAGTCATAATTTCTGAAAAATACCTCCAACAAAACTAATTTAATTTCATTCTTGGCCGCAAAACTTACAGCTGCTAAATTTAAAGTTCAAATTTCACTGCGGGATGCTGATACCCACATCGTGAATACGGCTGTCACATTTTCTAATGAAATAAAAAAGAGTTACAGTCGGCGAGGACACTGATCTCTGGGTCACAAGAAAAAAGTAATGACAGGTGTTTTATGTCAATGCCAGCAACAAAGTTTCAAGTGTTTAATAGCAAGCTACTCCAAGAAGCACTTAAGAATGTCAAAAATGACATGGCTTTTCTCAATGCAGTTACAGGTTGCGAAACAATTTCTTCACTTTTCAATGAAGACAAAACACAAGCTTTTGAACTTTTGCAATCGAATGAGACATTAAGGCACAGCGTTTCTGCATCCAATGATACCAATGGAACTAAAGAAAAGAAACTGCTCAAGCTGGAGAGTATTTTCTAAAATTATTATACAACGGTCGCGTTTCTTCAGATGACTTGAGGCCACGGTGGTGCACGTATCCAGTTGACAACGCACACTCACAAACACGTGATGCACTTTTTGCCACGGGTCAGTCGCTCGCTGGAAGAATGGTTCTTGCATGCGAGGCTCCCGGACCGCTAAATGGCCAAGAAACTATATGAACTCGTGACCACTTATCACCGGGACTTGGTTAGAACCGATCTGGTTACAGTGTTGACTGGCCGCGGGACGATGAAGAGGTGATCAAGTCTGGAGTTTTCTCATAGGTGCTTCGCTCGGTTGTTGCTCTTGATGAGACGTGTCACAGGGGACCACTGCTGTACCTGTTCTTGACAACTGTTACAGGAGCGCCACTGTCGTACCTGCTACTCTGGTGGCTGTTGTAGGCATCAAGGGAGGTTTTCCTAATAAGAATGGACAGGGTGAACTCAGCGAGATTGAGGGTGAGGATTAAACGATATTAGAACACAACATATGCAAATATGTCATTGGCAGATTTCAAGCAGTTCAACAGAGTTTTCTTTTGCTCTAGGTCAAAATTGGGTTTGTTTTACGTCAGCAAAAGGCTGGCGGCTCGAAATACTTGAAACATGGTTCCTTCCTAGCATTTTTGGTACATTTTTGATAATTCATTTCGTTCATTTTGTGATTTATTTTTAAAATAACAATTTTTGGTGGAACTTTATTTTCTTATATTTTCCAAGATGGCGGCCAATGGCGGCTGCCCACCATCACCCACAAGCTACAAGGTTATAAAATTTTATTTACTTATCCACAAGGTACCTTCAACCAAATTTTTAGCTTTACAGTTTGTTTTTAGTTTGAATAAACTAGTTACCTTGTACTAATATGTCTGCTAAAATTCCGCAGCAAACATCGAGTTTTTAGTGATATTGAGTTCTGGTTTCAACAAATCTTCGTTCATTGATCATGCTCCAATATGTACAATTCTGAACACTGGGCTCGTTATTCATCAGTGTAGCAAATGTTCTTTAAAAAATATCTGTCATTTACCATTTGCATCATTTGATAACTAAAGTTAACTCTTAATGGCAGCTCTATTTTAATGACTTATAATTATGCTTTTTCAATGTTCTAAAAATTGTTGAAGAATGCTGACTAGTTTCGTTAGCAAGTTGCCTAATACTCAAATTATTATTTTCTCTAATATGCAGTAAAATATTAAGTTCCTTTTCATTTGAATTTGCTCTTACTTGATTTCCATTCAATTATTTTAGTTCAGTTATTCAAGCTTCCCCCATCAATCGTTGAACTGGCGATTTATTTGGTATTGTGTATCTGGACATTGAACACTGAACAAATCACAAATATTTTGCAAACTATTACCTCAATAGTATAATTATATAATTTGAACTTTCTCTTCCATCGTGTAATTCATTGTAAGAAGGTCTGTGATATTAATAACAAATCATGAAAATTATAATCTTTTGATTTGACATTTGTAGATATTCAAAGTTTTGACATTCGAAGCTTTCTTGTCTAGAGTACTAGATTTTCATTGGCAGGTTGGTAATTCTGCCCCCAACGTAATCCTCCCCAGGGAAACCGGGCGACCTCCCTGTGTATAAATGCCTCTCCATGGGATGCAGGGCTCTTCCATGGAGGTTAACCACAATTTTCCCCAGCAGCTCTTGGGATCAGAATATGAACACGACAGACACAGACCCAAACGAGATGGGTCATAATACTCTCGATCTCCAGGCAACTGGAGAACACATAGAGGTAGAAATAGCGGTTGTCCCCTCTCTTACCGCCAAACCGATGGAGGGGGGTCGAGTGTCATCCTCTCCCTATCCTCCAAATCTCTGTCCTCCGATGAGGGGCGGGGGCTCCTAAAATCTCCCGTGCGCCACACGGAGGAACGAAGGAAAAAACAACGACTGCCTGGATTCGCAAGGAGAGGGCCTAGTCGTTCGCTCAAGGCGGGTGTGCCATATTCAACCGCCTTGAGTCAGGTACTAACAGAAGTCGGGTCCCGACGGCCTCGGGTGGGGGTTGAGGGCTCTGAGGGTACGATAAAACGACCCAAGGAGTCTGATGCCGCTACTGAGGGTTCCGTCAGCGCAAAGCGACTCCGGTCGAACGGCAGCACACCACAACAGAGGGCAAAAAAGCCCCGAGATGGTGTTGTCAGGAAGACGTTCAGTGAGGTGACTGGAGGGGTGGGAGTGGGCACTATCCACTCTGAATATCCCTCCTCCTCACCAAGGCCGCGGACGAGCCCTGAGGGAACAAAAAAAAAAAAAAAACTGTATAATGTAGCGGGCGCTTCCGAGTGTGTGTGTGTGTGTGGGGGGGGGGGGGGGAATCAATCACCCCTGCTATTCACTCGCGAAGTGGCACCGCAGAGGGAATCAAATCCACCAAAAAATGGGCCCCAATAGAGGAGGTGGCAGAATACATCCTTCCACCAGACCTATTAGGTGCATACAGGCAAATTTGCATCATGCTAAGACAGCGACATACCTCCTTAGCATGAAATTAAAGGAGGAGGAGATAGACATTGCTCTTCTCCAAGAGCCCTGGACCGCCAGGTCGGACCGAACTAAAGGGGTGGGTAACACTTCTGGTAAGATAGTAGAGGTGGGCTCTGGTACCAATCCCAGAGCCTGTATCTGGATCAGAAACAACTTGCAGTATTTTACACTGTCAGAATACTGCACCAAGGACATGGCAGCCATCCATCTCATGATTACAACCGGGGGGACCAGGCTGGAAGTAGTGGCCTGTTCGGCCTACAGAGATGCAGAACAACCACCTCCAGCAGAGGTGCGGAAATTGATCACCTACTGCAAGAGGAACAATTATCACCTTGTAATGGGGTGTGATGCGAACTCCCATCATCTGATTTGGGGGAGCACAGACACTAACAGACAAGGCGAGTCACTATTTGAATACATATTAGGGGAGAAGGTGGTTGTTAACAGCATAGGCTCGGAACTTACCTTTCTAACGGTCAATCGAAGAGAGGTTTTAGATCTCACGATCAGCTCAAGGCTGTTGAGCTCAAAAATCCTCAAATAGAGGGTGTCGTCTGAACCCTCATGTTCAGACCATACCCACATCCTATTTGAGATTGAAACAGGCCTTAGACCTGTGGTGGACTATCGCGACCCGAGGAGGACGGATTGGGAAGGGTACAAGCAATTCCTCGCCGCCCGACTTGTGTCCGCTATCCCCACAGTGAGGGATCTTGAAGAGATTGAGATTGCGGCAGAACAGGTAAGGGATGCTGTGGTCTCAGCATATCACAACAACTGTCCACTAAAGTCAAAAAAAGATAGTCGAGGGTCTACTTGGTGGAACAATAACCTCGAAAAACTACGAATATAAATCCGCTCCAACACATTACAACAAAGAGATAAGGAACGCTAAGAGGGAATTCTGGAGGAGGTTCTGCGGGTACATCTCTAATTTGCCCAGCAGTGCCAGAATCCACAGAATTCTCTCACGTGACCGTGTCCAGGAACTGGGATCGATAAAACGACCAGATGGCTCCTTTACTGAATCACGGAAAGAAACGTTAGAGCTTTTAGCACACACACACACTTTTCAGATTGTCTGATCCTGAGCAGCGAAGATGTCCTGCCAGCCAAGGGTCGATTTAAACGCCCTCAGAGGGAGGACTGGCGGGTTACTCGGATAATAGTTACAGCCTCGGTGGTGGAGTGTCCTGTGAAACATTTTCAGCCATTCAAGGCGCCAGGGGAGGATGGGTACCGGTCCTACTACAAAATGGACTGGAGATTCTCCTACCTTTCCTAATCAGGCTGTATAGAGACAGTTTGGCTTGGAACTATATTCCATCCAGCTGGACGGTGATTAGGGGGGTTACATTCCCAAATTGGGACGTAATTACCTCCTACCCACATCACTGAGTCCTCTCAGTATTACATCATTCCTCTTGAAGGGATTGGAAAAAATACTGGACGGACACATTAGGGGGAGCATCTTAGTCAACAACCCCCCTAATACCCACCAGTATGCCTACCAAACTGGCAAATCTACTGAGTTAGCACTCAATAACCTCATCGAGAAGATCACACACTCCCTGGATAACGGGGAGGTGGCAGTGGCTGCATTTCTCGACATTGAAGGAGCATTCAACAATGCATTACCTATCTCCCTCTACGAAGCCACTATCGCTAGAGGGGTGGAACCTACCATTTGTGACTGGATCGGAAGCACAATCGGACCGTTATTACCTGGCTGCAGGGGAGGTGGTCAGCTTCAGGGCTGTGAGGGGGGAGTTCTATCCCCCCTGCTGTGGTCCCTCTTTGTGGACGATTTGCTGGCTATCCTGGGACTGTGGGAGGTTGAGGTCCAGGCGTATGCTGATGATCTAGTCATAATGGTTAGGGGCAAATATGAGGAGGAACTAGCAAGTACTCTTCAGGAGGCACTAAATGTAGTGAATGATTGGTGTCAGAGGGAACAGATGTCTGGGAACCCCCGCAAAACGATCATTGTTCCATTTACCACAAGAAGGCTGGGTATATTAAAAACACCTATTCTTATGGAGGAAACGATTCCATTTACGGAACAAGCAAAATATCTGGGGGTTACCCTAGATAAGAAGCTCAACTGGGACGTACAATTAGAGAATGTAATCCGCAGGGCTAAACTGTCTCTGTGGACATGCCGTAGAATCTGTGGAAATAACTGGGGAACAAACCCCCAACAGATGTACTTGCTCTATGTAGTGGTTATCAGACCAATGATAACATATGGAGCTATAGTTTGGTGGCCCAAGGCACTTCGTGGTATCGCGAGGGCCAAACTTG
The DNA here is from genome assembly GCA_964006375.1 of Tillus elongatus. NCBI lineage: Eukaryota > Metazoa > Arthropoda > Insecta > Coleoptera > Cleridae > Tillus > Tillus elongatus. The sequence goes on from OZ023268.1 coordinate 65,124,852, forward strand.
CTCATCTACAGCCAAGCTTGTCTGATGATAACGGGAGCGATAAGCACCGCACCATCAGTTGCCCTAGAGGTGCTCCTTAATATTCCACCTCTTCACATATGGCTGGAGAGGGTGGCGAGGTGGACAACATACATGTTACATATGTCACCAGTTTGAGATAGGACTTTTCAGCCAGCAACATTGGAGAAGAGGAGGAGGATATAAGGTGGTACCTATGAAGGTTGTGTTGTGGAAGTGCAGCTCATTGTTTTACACACGTACATAATCATTTAAAATTACATATTCTAGTTCACGAATCGTTATTTATGTTAGTTGTAGCAATAAAGAATTAGTAGTTCTGTTATTCGTCTTGTTTAATCACTTCGTCAAAGACATAACAGAAATGGTGACGAGGATTGGATAGAAACAGAGTAAATAATACTCTAATTACGAAATCTGTAGATCAAGCATTTACTCTATTTAATCAAAAATACATTACATATTACATTAGGGCTTTTACATATGTGATTTACTTGCACAAACAAATATTTAGCAGAAGTTTTCCACATCTACAATAAGTACGATCGTAGCGGCCTACGTAGGAAACAGAATCGCCTACAATCCATTCATCCATTTTACACAAAAATTGTGCGTTGTTGCCATATCGTTTTATTTTACTTAAAACTGGTTACTTCAACTGCAATTGGTTATATTATCAAGATACACAAATAACGCAATCTGGACGACTTACGACGCCGTATCAAACCCGATTAAAACCTTATTACATAACCTATGAATCAGGGGCCTCCCATAACCTAAAAAAATCGCCTTGATAGCCCTCTAGGCGTTCCTTTTTCCTTCTAATCTCCTGCAAATAAATAAAAAAAAAAAAATGGAGCAACTTTTAGAGAAGCTGACGCAAGCTATTACTAAAATAAGTAACAACAACAGATTACAGACTGAATTATTACAATCCAGGCAAGGTGGCATTACGAAAACCAATTTACAAAGAATAAATTTGCAACCATTTGATGAAACTAGTGAAACTTTCGACTCTTATTTACAAAGGCTTGAGAATTATTTAGAACTTAGAGGTTTAACAGATGATACACCACAAAATGATAAGAAATGTGTTCAAATACTGATCAGCTGTCTTGGACCGAAATCTTATCATACTCTAATGAGCCTTACAGCACCAGATCCTCCAAAAGCAAAGAAATTTAAAGAAATTATGATACTTCTTCGAGACCACTTGTGTCCAAAACCAAGCATAGTGTCCGAACAACACAAATTTGCATTTCGAATACAACATGAAGGAGAGACAATTTCAAATTTTCAAGCTGAATTAAAGAAATTAACTACAAATTGTAATTTCACGTGCGAGCATTGCTCAAGATCTACCATAAATACTCATTTGAGAACTCAGTTCATAAGAGGGGTTAGAGATAATGATATTAGAGAAAGATTATTACAACAAAGCTCAAACATTACTTTTGACGATGCAGTAAAAGTAGCAGTGTCTATTGAATCTTCAAAGCTAGAAAGCAAGCAAATGAGCAAGCCTGCCGATCAAATAAATTATATAAATAAAGTTAAAAGTAATAAAAATAATTATAAAAATGAACATAAAAATTATAAATCAAAAGAATCAAGGTCTACTACAAAGATTCCAGAAGAGATATGGGGGAAATGTTTCAAATGCGGGAGAACTAATCATAAGTCTCCTGAATGCAAAAGTAAAAACTTATTTTGTGCAAATTGCAAGAAAAATGGTCATGTTAACAAAGTATGTTTGAAGAAAAACTCATCTAAACTACATCAAATTTCAGAACTGGATGACAGAGAAGATAATTCAGAAATTTTTACAATAAATCTACTTGCAGTAAATTCTTTGAACACTCAGAAAATTAATATTGACTTATCTATAGATAACAATAAATGCACTATGGAACTTGATACCAGTGCAGCAGTCTCTACAGTTTCTTACAAGAAATTTAAAGAAATTTGCCCAAATAAGCACTTAAACCATACAGAAATAAAGCTCAGAACTTACACTGGAGAAATTATTAAACCATTAGGAACTTGTAACGTACAAATTAAATACAAAGGTCAAGTTTCCCAAGGAAATCTTTACGTAATACAAAAGAATGTTGATGCTATATTTGGAAGAGATTGGTTACGAAAACTGAAGCTTGACTGGTCAGAAATAAACCAAATCCACTCTGTTTTACAAGTTGATTCCGATACAGCTTTAACTAATCTACTTGCGAAAAATGAAGATATATTTTCAACAGAAGTTGGGGAAGTACCGAACTTACAGTGCTCAATAAAAATTGAAGAAACCTGCACTCCTATATTTATTCGACCTAGACCAGTGCCATACGCTTTACAGTCTAGAATCGAAGAAGAGATAAATCGACTAGAGAAGTTGAAAATAATAGAAAAGGTGAATTACTCATCGTGGGGTAGTCCAATAGTACCTGTAGTCAAAAGCAATGGCGAGATAAGGTTGTGCGCCGATTACAAAGCCACAGTAAATAAATTTATTACAGATGATTATTATCCAATTCCAAAAGTACAAGACATATTCGCTAAGATGAGTGGAGGAAACTATTTTTGCATTTTAGATATTAACCAAGCTTACTTACATTTGAAAGTATATGAAAACAGCTCCATATACAAGCCATCAGTACACATAAAGGTATATTCAAAGTCAAAAGACTCATGTTTGGAATAAAAATAGCTCCAAATGTGTGGCAACGTTTTATGGATCAAGTACTTCAAGATTTACCAGAAGTTGCTTGTTTCTTTGATGATATTGTTGTCAAAGGTACTACATATCCAGACCTACTACATAATTTAGAAAAAGTTTTTAAAAGGTTAAGAGAACACAACTTACATTTGAACAAATCGAAATGCCAGTTTTCGTAGCGCTCAATAAGATACTTAGGTCATATCATTGACAGTACAGGTATTCGACCAATGCCTGATAATGTCGAGGCTATTGTGAAAAGTCAAACTCCAAAGAACGTAAATGAATTAAGAGTTCTACTAGGCATGATAAATTATTACCAGAAGTTTTTACCAAACCTTGCAGCACACTTACATCCCTTAAACTATCTTCTACAGAAGCATGTTAAATTTAAGTGGACAGATAAATGTGAAAAGGTATTTCAGATGTTAAAGAAAGAAATTTCAAGCTCAAAAGTGCTAATACCCTACAACCCAGATTTACCGCTGATATTAGCAACAGATGCATCACCAACTGGGTTGGGAGCAGTAATTTCACACATTACAGATCAGGGAGAGAAACCTATAGCTTTTGCATCCCGATCACTTACAAAGTCTAAAATAACTACAGCCAACTTGATAAAGAAGCTACAGCAATTGTATGGGGGTTAAAGAAATTTTTTCGATACTGTTATGGAAGACAAATTATTATAATTACCGACAACAAACCGTAAACAAGAATATTACATCCTACTAAAGACTTACCTTCATGCTCTGCAACAAGATTATTACATTACGCAAATTTCATGGCTGGATTCAAATACGAAATCAGATACAGGAATACCAAAGAACATGCTAATGCTGATTTTTTGTCAAGATTCGCTCTGAAATGCAAGCAAGAGAATAAACTGGATGAAGACTCAATATTTTATATGAATCAATTGGAACAATTACCAGTTACGAAAGAAGAAATTAGAAGAGAAACACTCAAGGATCCTGAATGCAAACGAAAATATGAAATGCTTCAGAGAAACACTCAAGGATCCTGAATGCAAACGAAAATATGAAATGCTTCAAACGGGAAATTACTTACCAGGAGAAGATGTGGCCAAGTTTAGTCTTCAAGATGGATGCATATTTAATGGGGTAAGAGTAATGATTCCAAAAACACTACAAAAGAGAGTACTTACTGAATTACATACAGCCCATACAGGGATCGTCAAGATGAAACACTTAGCTAGAAGTTATGTTTGGTGGATAGGAATCGACAAAGATATAGAATCTACAGCTAATAAATGCAAAGATTGTTGTAAAATAAGAAACAATCCAAGTCAAGAATTGCCAATTCACCCGTGGGAATATCCAAAATACCCATGGTAAAGATTGCATATAGATTACGCCGGATGATTTTGTAACACCTATTTTCTTATAACTGTAGATGCATATACAAAATATTTAGAAGTTGTACCTACTGATACTACGACCACAAAAGCCACTATAGGATTACTACGAGAGACATTTGCACGTTTTGGATTACCCATTACTTTAGTAAGTGATAACGGAAGTCAATTTAAATCATTGGAATTTCAGCAATTTCTTAAATCCAATGGTATACAGCACAAAACTACAGCACCTTATCATCCTGCAAGTAATGGGCAAGCTGAGAGATACGTTCAGACATTCAAGCAAGCTTTACGTGCCATGATGAATGAACCAGGTGATTTGAAACTAAAGTTATGCAGATTTCTAATGCAGTATAGGAAAACAGTTCATTCTACTACAGGCTCCAGTCCTGCAGAACTTATGTTTAAACGACAATTTAGAACAAGAATAGATCTAGTTAAACGAGACCTTTCAAAGGAAATGACGGAACGACGTCCAGATGAACAGAGATTTATAAAGTTACACATAGGAGATACAGTTCAAGTAAGATTTTATGACAATCCAATTAGAAAATGGAAATTCGGAAGGATTACAAAAGTACTTGGTAGCTTACATTATGAAGTTGAAGTGGATGGAAAGCGACATAAGCGACATGCTGAACAACTTAGAAAGACTGAATACGAAGGTCCAAATGATTTACAGATACCGTATGTTCCAGTACCTGAGATTAGCAGCAAGGAGTCGAATAAAGAAGAGCCAATTACAGAGGAAGAAAAGCTTCCAAGCAACTTCGAAAATGAGAATGAATCACCTTCCAAGGAAGAAATCGTCACTGAGCCAATTCAGATACCATTGACGTCTACACCAAGGGCCGAAGAACCATTATGAAGATCGACTAGAATAAAAAAGAAGCTCCAGCGTTTGAATTTATAGCCGAGGGGAGAATGTTACATATGTCACCAGTTTGAAATAAGACTTTTCAGCCGGCAACATTGGGGAAGAGGAGAATGTGGACCTACGAAGGTTGTGTTGTGGAAGTGCAGCTCATTGTTTTACAAACGTACATAATCATTTAAAATTACATATTTAATTTACGTTATATTCACTAGTTCACGAATCGTTATTTATGTTAGTTGTAGCAATAAAGAATTAGTAGTTCTGTTATTCGTCTTGTTTAATCACTTCGTCAAAGACATAACAATACAGATTAAAACAAACGGCCGACAGCATGCCGAAGGAAATCAGTCTGGGAGGGTTCGGACTCCTTGATGACATTGAGGGTCATGGGATTCTGGGAATGGTCTCAGACTTGATGCCTACAAAGATCAGTAGAGATCTGTCTTTCAAGACTGTCCTCCCGGAAAGGGAGGACTGGGAACGAAATCAAACAACCCTATTGAGAGCTGATCTCTGCTGGTATGGCTGGTACGGCTCCAAAACCAACATGGGAGTAGGAGCCGGCGCATATGGGGGCAACACCGATGCTAGACTATCAACTAGCCTCGGCAATTACACAACCATACACCAGGCAGAAGTGTATGCCATCGAGATGTGTACAAGGGAAAGCATAGAAAACCAGTGCACACACAAATCGATAAAGATATATACAGATAGCCAAGCTGCAATAAATGCTCTTGGTTCCTACTGTTGCAACTTAAAAACGGTATGGAGTTGTAAATCTGCCCTCAACGAACTGGGCAGCTGTAATGAGGTGTCACTGATCTGGATATCGGGTCACCCGGACCATGATGGCAATGTTGCGGCCGACACGCTTGCCAGGAGTGGTGCCCAGAGGGACTTTATCGGACCAGAACCGGTGCTGGGGATAACATCATGCACAGCAAAACACACCTTAAAGACCTGGACAGAAAGAATGACAAGCCAGCAATGGCAAAATCTGCCAGGATTAGCTCACTCTAAGGCCTTCATAAATGGCCTGCCTGAGTCAATGGCTAAAAAACTTCTAGAGTTAAACAGACAACGACTGAGTACTCTAGTCGGCCTGTATACAGGATACTGCCGCTTGCGTCACCACATGCACCGTATTGGGGTCAGTCAGGAGACTGAGTGCCGGCTGTGTATGGAGAGTGACAAGACAGCAGAGCACATACTGTGGTCCTGCCCGGCGGCGGACAGGACTTGGCAAGACAAAGCTTGCTCTGGAAGATCTGGATCAACTTTCGCCCACAAAGATTATCGACCTCTGCAGGAGGCTGGCTTTGTTGGGCGAAATATAGACCATTAGGCGTAAGCCACAATAGACCTTATGGTCGCGGTGGAGGGACCGGTATGGCCCACTCACATTCAAACCTAACCTAAATCTAACTAGATTTTCTGAATGGAATTCCTGTTTTCGTTTACATGATTAGATGATTTTGTCAACAATAGGCTGTTGAAAATAAAACAAAATAGAGATGCCTTTTAAAAAAGTGTATAAAAATTTTGTTCTAAAATAACCAGGGTCGCCAATATTTGAGCATTTAAAAATTTGAATACAAATCCCTATGTTGCGCCATCAGTTGAATAACCCACTATAAATCTACTACAGAATGAATTGAAACTGGTGCTAGTTGACCTTCTTTAGTTACTGCTTCTGTTTCTACATTCAATATTTCTTGAAATGGCTTTATAATATAAATATTTACATATAAAAATATGTCAACAAAACCTTTTTATGTATAACTATTGGAGATTAACAATAATTATACAGAGTGTAAGTACAATTATATAAAATATATATACACACACACGATGACTGGTAAGTGAATGTATTCTTTTCAAGGAAGGTAGTCGACCATATTTGCAACAAAGTCAGCTATTATTATTTAAAGTCCACTAGATTTTGAGATATATTACATTTTGTAATTTTCAATTTCAATTAAATCTTTTACATCAAAATAATGTTTACTAACATCAGTGCAGTGTACCAACTAATCCTCCGATAACCTAATTTGTGCAATATACCTGTTGTTCTAGCCTCCTTTGCTTCTCTTCTCGTTCCCTTCTTTCACGTTCCTCTCTTTCCCGCCTAAGCCTTTCACGCTCCCGTTCCTCTCTTTCCCGAGCCTCTCGTTCTCGTTCCAATAGTGGGTCTGGCTTCATAGACCATGGTGCATGTGGAGGGAGACTGGGTGGCAAGGTGTTCACTGCAGGTGGAAAACTGGGAACTGTCCTTTGCAAACTACGCCAAGGATCATGTAAGCTACCTGTGAATTGAAAGAAAAACGCAAATTAGGTAAGATAAATATGTATTACTTCAGTTAACTGATAAAAGTACAAATGTATTGAATAAATATGATGAGATCTATTGCCACCTAAATTGGTATAGATGGAAACACAATTTAATTGCAAGCTTTTCAGTTTTAAGTTTAAGCCATTGATTGTGTGTGGGTGCACGTATTTGTGCGTGTGTGGCTGCGTGTCCGCGCGTTGTGGATGAGCGTGCACGTGTTTGCTGGTGCGGAAGAATGCGCGCGCGTAAGGGATCGCCTGTGTGTTTTGTTTATTTAATGTCGACATATTTTTGCGACTATGGCAAATCATCAAAATCAGGGAGCAGTTACATCTCAGCAACTTAGTAACTCTAGTTTTCCCTGTCTTTTCTAAGTAGAGGAGTGGTGATCTTTTACATGCACAACATCGCATGATACCAGACCGACGGCATAACACCCCCTCCAAAAGGCGGTGCAGAAATTAGGTTTTCTCATACACGATGTCACTGCCTAACAACTTGACATTTTTTAGTATGTACCTACTGAATTAATTTACTATTAATAATTTTAACAGACTGCGATAGGATTGGAACCTGGACTTTGCACACTAAGAATCCATTGGAAAAACTGAGTCTGAAGTAAAATTATTTAAAATATGTCTAATATATTCTACTTTTGTAGTAATATATATAATATATATATATACCAATCAACACCAAAGGAAAAAACGTGTGTGTGTGTGTTTATATATATATATATATATATATATATATATATATATATATATATATATATATATATATAATATATATATATATATATATATATATATATATATATATATATATATATATATATATATATATATATATATATATATATTTTTTTTTAGCCAGTGGCTAATGAGCAAAGAGGTTGTATATGTTAGAGGGAACAAAGCCGAGTTTGCAGCCTGTCGATTTCCCACTCCTGTCACCGTCCAATCACAAACAAAATTTTGAATAACGCGCTAATGTGTTTTGTTTTGATTCGTTCCCCCAACCGCTCTTGAAGTTATTGTCAGCTGTCAACAAGTATTTGAAGTGTTTGTTGATTTGCGATTAGAGGTTATCTTGTGTGTTTTGCCGTTTTTTAGCAGTGTTTTAAGAGTGTAAAAGTTAAAAAATGCCAAGGTGTATTGTGAAGAACTGTATGTACAATAAAAGTGCCAATTATGAAAAGGATAAAGCAACTGTGCATTTATTTCGGTAAGTTGTTTACATGTCTTCTGTTTCCTTGTTTGGCGCCAAATGTTTATTGGTTTTCACAGGTCCGTATTTACACATTGTATTGCTTTTGTTAAATCTTTAGCATTTATTATTGTCAATTGTGTTTTTTCAAGAAATAAAATCTTAATAATGCATTATTTATTGAATATTTGTAATGAAATTAGGCATTTTGTTTGGCAATTATTATTTGAATTAGATGTATTTACCTATGTAGTTCCAGTAGAAGCAGAAAAAAAGTAGAATAGTTTTGTTTTATCTATTACTGCATCTTTCTAGAGGTTCAGTCACTGATAAAGTAGATAATTTGAGATATTATTTTCAGATTTCCCAAAGCTGGTGAAAGATACGAGGCTTGGAAACGAGCATTAAATTTAAGCGATGAAGATATTTTTATGAACTCAAATGTGTGCAATTTACATTTTACCGAGGAATCTTATGATTTAGAAAAATCACCTTTTGCAGTACACTTAAAAAAAAGTTCTATACCTGTATTGGTAAGTACTGAATCAAGGTTATTAATTTATGTAACTATTAGTGATATATATATATATATATATATATATATATATATATATATATATATATATATATATATATATATATATATATATATATATATATATATATATATAGCCAAACAGCGGTTTTTCAATGGCACTGATATCAGTGATGGCTATTTTTAAATAACAGGGACTTTAAACAGCTACTGCGATTGTGGTTTAGCCATTTACAATGCTGCATGTGCGTATGCTATTATTTTAAACACTTACAAGGTGTTAGTGTTAACCGCTTAATTGAAACCACAATATGATCTTCAGATAACTTTTAAATTATATATTAATTTTAAAACTACTCAGATTTTTACTATTAATAGAAGTTCTATAAAATTAGCATATTACAAGAATATACGATGAGAGAAATCTACATATTATTTTTATTTTAATATAATGAAAAAGTTGGAAGGCATATATATGCTACAGTTCGGTGCTGCTTTAATTCTAGATTCAGCAGGTTTTCCATGATATAATGACTTACAAGATATATGATATTGCGCATATGCCCCGTCCCCTCCTATGACATCACATGGTGAGTAACGTTATAGAAGGCCAACTACACACTTAACACAAAGTCATTCGCAATCAAAAAGTTTCTATACGTCACTTTAATGTGGTTGAAGTTACATTCCATTCCATTTTTATATTACATATATATATATATATATATATATATATATATATATATATATATATATATATATATATATATATATATATATATATATATATATATATATATGCACAAGTGAAGTATAATAATTAAGGGGAGCCCTGAATTAGCATTGGTGATACACAAACTTAAAAAGTAGAGAAGACGTTCGTAGACATTTACAGGGGGCCTTAACATTCATAAACTTGATTTGATCATCATGTCACATAATCATAGTATAGTATTCTGATCTTAAAAAGTTAATTCCAACTGTATGCACTCAAATATCAGTAAAATACCTAATTTGTTAAGGGGTTGTGATGAACCGTCAAACTCCACTGTACGACAGCATATTATTATTGCATTGGACTCACCACATGACGCCATGCGCGTGACGGTTCTAAAAATAGATAGTCTCATTATCATATCTCGCGTTATTTGTATCATGAGTTTTTCGTTTTCTACCTATAAGAAAAGGAGAAATGTTGTATTCTAATAATGGCGAGAAGGAAAGTATACAGATACTTCTACTCGCTCGCACAAACTGCGATTGCGTGTATTATGAATACAGCAATTGCTGTTTGTCATGGAGTTTTTAGTATAAGATGAATTTCATAGAAATAATTACTCTAATGATTTGTGTAAATCTCGGTTTTCACAATCGCTGTTGTTTTGTGTTTTAATAACAGCTACTAACAGCGATCTTTTAATAGAAGCGATTAAATCACCGGTAGCTATATATCGCTCATCTCTAGTAACTATGCTACTAATTACATTCACGTAATATATTGTTATGATATTTATCGTAATTTAATTAGCCCTGCAAATTTACATTAATGGTATTCGTTTCAAATTTATTTATGCAGGTAACAAACAAGCCATCAACACAAGTCGTTTTTGGCGAGCAGCCAATGACTGATATAACTGCTATCAATGTGCCATTTGCAGCTAACCCGTCAACTAGTACTTGGTCTGGTAGCAATGTACCTGTAATGGATTATTCTCGGCCATCAACAAGTGCTGGTTTTTATGAAGAGAAAACTGTTGTAGAGGTACCGCAAAGATCGTTTAGTAGTTTAGGATTTGCTGAAATGAAAACACCTTCAATGCCACCCACTTTGAAGGACATGGTGAGTTAAATTCAGTTTTTGCCGTTTATGAAATCAGTATAATTTTAAAAAACCTAATATGTTATTCCATCACATTTTATATGGTGTTTAAGTTTGTATAGTCCATGATTAAATAAGTTAGAAACAACTGTTTTGCAATTTATCTCAACCACTATTAACCAAAATGTGTTGTTGGAAATTTTGTTTATATATTCATTTTACTTGAGAAAATAAATGGTTTATCACTGAACTTTTTTTATAGGTTGTTACACCGCGCAAACGTAAACTGAAGAAGCAGTTATTCGATGCACGAAAAAAAATTAAACGGCTCAGCAGTAGTGTTCATCATTATAAGAAGAGAACAGCAACCCTTGCGAATATAATCAAACAACTAAAAGGTAAAGTAACCGACGAAACATTAGAAACATTAATGCAAATAGGACCTAATGAAGAATTTTTACAAAGACAATTAGGTCGTAAACATAAGTATGAAAATCAACTTAAAGCTTTTTCTCTTACGCTGCATTATTACTCTCCCAAAGCTTACAGTTTTGTCAGAAACACATTTAACTCGGCTCTTCCTCATCCAAAAACTATATCTAGATGGTATCAAAGCGTTAATGGGGAAGCTGGTTTTACGTCAGAGGTGTTCAACTTATTAAAGTCAAAATCAGAAAGCACAAATGGAAAACTTATATGTTCTTTAGTCATAGATGAGATGGCAATTCGCCAACATATAGAATGGGATGGGGTAAAATATTATGGGTTTGTAGATTTTGGTATAAATCTTGAGACCGATTGTAACCCTGTAGCCAAAGAAGCTCTTGTTTTTATGCTTGTTAGCATTAATCAATCATGGAAGCTTCCTCTTGGATATTTTTTAATCGACTCTTTAAGGGGTACACAAAAACAAAATTTGGTATTACAGTGTTTAACGCTACTAAATGAGTCGGGCATATACGTGGTCTCAATAACTTTTGATGAGGCAACAAATAACCTAACGTTAGCAAAAGAACTTGGCTGCGATTTGAATTGGAGGAACATTAACTCTACGTTTGTTGATCCTAGTTCAGGTAGGAAAATTGCAGTCTTTTTTGATCCATGTCATATGATCAAACTGATAAGAAACACATTAGGCGATAAAAAATTAATAATTGATGAGAATGGGGAAAATATAAAGTGGGATTATTTAGTAAAATTAAATGAGTTACAGGATCAGGAGGGCGTTCATTTGGCAAATAAATTAAGAAAATCGCATATATTTTATACAAACCAAAAAATGAAGGTTAAATTAGCCACACAACTTTTTAGCCACTCAGTGGCACATTCTTTGGAATATTGCAATGAAGTTTTACATCTTGAGGAGTTCAAAGAATGTGAGGGAACTGTGAAATTTATCCGACTTATAAACAATTTATTTGACATTCTTAATTCTAGAAATTTAAACAATTCAGATTTTAAGAAAGCAATAAACGCAGAAAATTTTGAAAACATTAATGTATTTTTAAAAGAGCTATCACAATATTTAACGTCACTTAGGATAATTGATGGACCGCTTCTGTGTGAGAGTGGTAGAAAAATGTGTATAATTGGCTTTTTATTTTGCATACAAAGTTTGCAATTTGTTTATAAAACTTTAATTGCCGACAATAATTTTTTGCTGTATTTTCCCACTTACAAAATCAGTCAGGATCATATTGAGCTTTTTTTTGGGCAAATTAGATCCATGGGAGGCTATAACAATAACCCATCAGCAAAGCAATTTAAAAGTGCATATAAAAGGATGATGGTGCATCTTGAATTAAAAGATTCATTTAAAGGAAATTGTATCCCTTTGGAAGCAATTCCTATTCTGTCACCCATTGAGGTAATAAATAAAACTTGTGGGCGAGAACGAATATCTGAAGAACCAGATGAAGACATGAGTCAAATAGATAATTTTGACGACGACACAGTTCTTCAAATATTAGATATGAATATATCAGAGTTTAAGAAAGAAGTCGTGACATATATATCTGGCTATGTAGTAAGGAAAATAACAAAAGCTCTGAGATGCGAAGAATGCGCGGGTGAACTTGTTGGGGAGAGGTCTGTGTTATTAACATCGTTTATAGATCAGAAAGACAAAGGTCAACTCCTCACATACCCATCTGACGATGTAATATCTATTTGCACTATTGCAGAAAAAGTTCTTCAAACATACTTAAATGAATCTGCGGTGATTATAAATGTAAAGGAAATAAACATGCGAATATTAAAAACTATAATAAACCAAAACAGCATATTTAAAAAACTTGAAGTTCACTTTCGAGAACAAAATCTTTTGACTTGCCATTATGGCCATCTAATTAAACTAATATCTTCTATGTATGTTTCTATTAGAATACATCATTATAACAAAAATCTATTTGATAAAAGTAGAAGTTTAAGGGCTGTTTATAACAAACTTCTCTTATTTAAGGGCCAATAATTCAGTGTACATTTCAAGTACTCGTATGTCCTTCAAATAATGTTATCGGAAAGTTATTATGTCTTATAATATGACCAATAAATTTTAGCTTCCTCTCTATTTCTTTGAGCAACCCTCTTTATTCTTTCACCTCTCCTAGCACACTTTGAAGCGTCTTTCTATCAACCTGCACTGTCTTTGAAATTTTTCTTGTCTACATTTCAAAAGCTTATATTGTCTTCATATCCTGCTTAACTACAGCCCAAGTTTCCGCCCCATACATTACCATACTCCATACACGTACGACTTGCATTTGTTCCTCATGTACAGGTTAAAATGTTTATTAGTGAGAACAGTACTGTGGTTATTGAATGCTTGTTTTGCCATCGCGATCCTCTTCAGACCTTTCCTACACTTACCATCATCTGTGATAATACTTCCAATCAATTATTTGAAATAATCTAATAAATCAAGCGTCATGTTCTAAGATTTAAAAGCTACTTTTGTATTTGTATAGGTATTCAAAATTTGTGAAATGCACACGTAACGCAATCTACATCGATCAAACTTCTAGAAATTTTAACACCCAATACAAAGAACATATTTTTGCATTTAGAAATAACCATGCTGACAAATCTACATTTGCAAAACATATTATTGATACCCAACATAGACCCACAGTAAATAACGGCATAAAACCACAACATTTTTGTCATGACAAGTGTAAACTAGACTTGTTTTAAGCTTTAGAAGTAAAAAAGCATATACACGACAATATTTAGGATTTCTGAGATATTCTTCTTCCTAATTAAATAAATCAGACAACATAAATCTAACTATTTTTTCCAAAAAGTTGTTATAAGACATGATGTGTGTCGATATTTTCATTGTATAGTCTGCTTTATTAATGTGTTTGTTTAGTTATTTTATTGTTGTAATTGTTATTATAGTTATTACTGTTATAGGTTTCTTCTATCTTTATGTTAAATATTGATATACATCACGTAGACATTTTAAAGGCGTCATCCGTCATATTTGTTTTACTTTATTTTCACTTTTAAAGATTTTTTTGATTATAACATCATAAAATAGCAACAGATCTTTATTTGTAATTGTCATGATTTCGTATTAATTCAATTTTTTTCTGTCTGAGGATACTATCAAGCAGCAAAACCAGTAACAGAGACGTTGAAGAACATCTAGAATTCAGAAGGGCCACTTGCTTCAGTTAGCTTACGCGCTGGCTACGTCCTTCACCTACAAAAACGAAAACCAACAGTGAAGCCAGAGAAGTAGTCTCCAAGTCTGTATGAAGTATGGACCAGTTTCACGAAGTAAGGGCAACAGCAATCAATGAAATTAATCTCTATTTCTTTAAAAAAGACAAGGAATGTTAACATTAATTTGTAAACAGTACAATGTACTTTATGTTGTATTTTCTTCTGTTGTTGAAATAAAAACTATTATTATTTATCTAACCTTTTGAATATAAAACTTTATCCAATATATTCATCCAACAATTTATCCAACCAATAACCCAAAAAATATTTCACTGATTTGGAGAAAATTTTGGAATTATGCTTATTTTGCTAATGGCTTGGATGAGTTCGTTCATCAGATCTTAACACATAGTTTTTCCTAACAGAAAATTAAATATATTTTTTTAAACGCAATAGCTTTCAAATTGTTTAAGTGATTGGAACGAAAATTTACAACTTAAAAGAACATACAGAGATGTGGTTGTGTACCAATTTTCAAGTCTTTTGATCAAAGAAAAATGAAGTTATTCGAAATTAATAATAAAATAATCCTCGACATCACTTCAAATTCTGTAATGCAATATCTACAATGTTGGACAAAGGCAGAGCAATACAGCTACCTGTACTGTTATGCTATTTAAATAAATTGTAGATAAAATCTAAATAATGGAAGTCACAACCATTGCCAGATGTCAAGATGTTGCTGACCGGGGTTGCCCGATCTTCAGAAATTTCATGTAGTTAAACCTTTCATGTATAAACATATGAAATTTTTACAACTTCTGATAATAAAGAAAACATTTTATAAAATTTAATTTTATCAGTCAGTTAAAAAATACTGTGTTTAATACCTGCAAATTTCGAATTACCCATTTCTCATGATTTTCAACTTAGGTATCCCTCCGATCATAATTTACTCTATCCGACAACTTTGTTAGACTGCGTATGTGCTGAAGCTCAGCTGTCATTTGTCATTGTGTGGTAGTGTTATTTATTGACAATATCAAATTGGAAATTTAGGACAGTAGAAACAGACACCATAAACAAAGAAGAAATTGGAAATTTAGCCTCTAGTGTAGGTTTTTGACATGATACCATTACTAGAGAGATATGATAATGTGGCAGCATAATAATATTATGCTAATGCTGTGGTACAGTCAGTTTGGCGTTTCATCACATCTCGTAACACACCAGCTGTTGTGTGCATACAGTTAGATGTAATTTTTTATTATCAGAATACTACTGTAACATGATGAAATCAAGTTTATAACTGTTAACATACTGTAAATAATTTCTCCACTTTTCAAGTTTGTGTTGCTGCAATGTTAATTAAGGGTTCCCTTAATTATACGCATATTGTGCGTATAAATGTAATATAAAAAAAAAAAATGAAAATGCAAGTGAACCTATTTAATTTAGCTCTGTATTCTACATTATCTGAAAAAGACATTATAGGCGACGAAGTAGAATGTAATTTCGGTAAATTTGCAGTTGACTGCATGAGGGTTTTAGATATTTTTTTCCAGCAACATGCTTAAAACCTTCCTCGCCCACAAGGCAAATTTTCTGGCAAACAACCCCCAAGAAAATTAAGGGACTTTGAAAACATGCGTTTTTCACATTTTACAGCAATACCTCCTTTAAACCCTGTCTACCCCATATTCGCCCAGGTCCAGCAACCTTCTTGGGGGTTGCTCACAAGAAATTTTTCTTGTGCTTTATGCTTTGAAGGTAGTTGTATGCATGCACAAGGGGAAGGAGAACCCCCCGAATTTTTGGGTGAGGAGCAGAAACCCTCTTCCTCCTGGGGTTCTTCTCCTGCATGCACACAATCACCCTCAATGCATCAACCAAAGGATTTTTTTTCCAGCTTTCTAGTTTATTTTTCTAGAGTATATTTCCTGTTTATCAATTGCTTTGTTTGAGTTTTGTATCCAAATTACTCTATAAATATATGTCATAGATCATGTTTTTGCTTGTCCTTCTTTACCTTGTTTTACTGTTCCTAATTAAATTAATTAATTTTCATAACTTTTAATATAAGGCTAAATCTTACAGCTTATATAAATATATTATTTAATATTGTTATGAAAATTCACTATCATAACGCACTTGCTGCGTTCCGAACCTTTTTAGGTTACCTATTTATACAAAAGCTTAAGAAATTCATGAATAAGCATTACATTTCAATGATTGAATAATTTCAGTTTTATTTCTAACCAAACTAAAAATTCCTAAATACGTCCCTGACGTTTCTCCCACTCAAGTCACCGAACTCCGCCCAGTTAGGAAAAGTGTACAGGCTTCTTGTATTGCAAAACTGCACCTTTGTTACCTCTATCCCTTACAACCTCTTTGCTAATGAGCAAGTGTATATATATATATATTATGTCATGTCAAAAAATAAAGAGCAGCAGTCAAACAAGACAAAACTACAAAATGAAAGGCAGAATTGTAATGCCAAAACACTAAATTACAAATAAGATTCACCTATAGAATCTATAATCAGTCATTCAATAATAATAATAATAATGATGATGATGATGATAATGATGATGATAATAATAATAATAATAGATAGATAGAAAGATAGATATCATTTATTAACTCTATATATATAGTCAATTTAACTATATTACCCGTTGGGTACTGAGCGTATCATTTGTACAATATAAATAAATCAAAACAAATTCTACATATAATACATCCCTATTTTATACAACACATTTCTAGTAAAGTAAATTCAAAACTAAAAGTTCATATTGAAAAATTCTTCCATGGTATATATAGGGTTCTCTTCCAATATATTTTTTACGCTTTTCTTAAAATGCTTGTTTGTTTCATCTCGGATTGTTTTTGGAATCTTGTTGTAAATTTTTATTAAACTAAATTTTGCATTTTTCTGTGGCCGAGTGACTCTTGCTCTGGGCAGGTTTAAATTTTGTTTTCCACGTAGCTCGTAGTCGTGATCTTGTATATTTGTAGAAAAGATGTCCATGTTTTGTTTCACAAAAAGTGAAGCCTCCAGTACATAAATATATATATATATATATATATATATATATATATATATATATATATATATATATATATATATATATATATATATATATATATATATATATATTAAAACTCCGCCATTGCCATCCCAAGCTCAGGTGAGAAAGGAGGGGAGTAACAACCACGTTAAAATTTAGGGTCCGTCTGGCCAGTGGGTGTATTGCTTCCAGCAGTATGCTCACTGCTACTCGTAACAATGTAGACGGTACAGCCAGCGACACCAGCTCTCCGCTTTCATATTTATCCTCTTTTTGGTTAACAACATTACCTTACTCATTTCTCCATCCCCACCTGGGCCACCAAGGTAAATTGGTGGCACACCCATGGAAATGGAGAAAAACCAACGCCTTGAAAAAATGCGGCTGCCTGGGATTCGCCAGGGCATGTCTGGACCCGGCGCTGGACATCGGTGGAGGGGTGCTGATGAGACGGGCCCGTCGTGCAAGAAATTACAGCCCAAAATCAACAGCAGGGGAGCCTAGTAAGATCAAGAGCTCCACCCATTAAGGATGCTGCGCAGGAAAATCAACAAGCGCCCACCCAGATGGGATTACCAAGACGGCACATGAAATGGACTATGGATATGAATGAAACAATTATGCGCATTTACTACAGGGTAACACAACTCGGACAGAATACGACTGGATATGGGCAACCACTTTACACAGAATTTCTCAGACTGTACCCACACATACAGGTAACTCAACAGAGAGTAGCGGATCAGTATCGTGTCATACTTAGCAATAACCTTATTCTACGAGACTGAATACTATCAAACAGGAAGTTGAATGTGAAATTACTAACATAGTGGTTACGGAAAATAACGAGATGCTGTTTGATGGTAGTAATCTGCAACCTGTACATACTGAGCAAGAAGAACACATCGAGGCTACACAAGAAAATGAGGAACTCATCGACAAATTGTCCACAGGAATGAGACGTGCAGTCGCGGAGTATGAGGGAAGAAATCCTCTTACTAGATCACCATTACCTAGGCTAAGATCATCTAGAAAACTGGCAATTATATTGGAACTTTTGAAGAGAATAATTTTGCCAACGCACCTTCTAGAGATTAACACATTGGAGCATATGCATATGCTGATTTACTGTGCAGCAACTGCAGCAATTAAAACTCTAGATATTAAGATTTTTGATCGAATGTTCAATCACAGAGACTTGCGTCAAAGAGAGGCCCCATGGGGAAAAAAGGTCTATAAGTAGAGTAGAAACACTTCGAAAAGGAATTGGACAACTGGCGCAATACGTTGGGAGAGTACAGACAAGAAAATTGCAGAAATGAGTAGAGGAAATAATAGGCTGAGTTCGACAACACTCAGCACAAGATCCAGTCGACCACACTGCACAAGAATGGTTGGACACCTTAAAACAGAAGCTTTCTGTATATGCAGAACGGTTGAGGAGATATAAAGCGAGCAACAATACAATGTTTGAACGCCCTGAAAGGAGTTTCCACTGCCAGCTTAATTCAGCTATGAATGGAGCCATCGATACTTTTCCAAATAAGAAACAAATAGAAGAGTTCTGGAAAAGTAAACTAGCCACAACAGCATCCTGCAATATTGGAGGCCAGCTTCGTTAACGAAGAAGACCGAACTTGCCAGAGTTATGAACATACGCACCATGAGCCGTTACCACAGATGAAGTCTCCGAGGTCATTAAAGAAGGCACCAAGTAACACCGAGCTTGTCAGAGTTATGAACAGATGCATCATTTTTTTTTTAAATTTATTTCAAGAACACACCACGATGGCTCACAGCCTAAATACTATCGTACCGTGGGTGTCGACAAGGAGGAAAGAGATAACTTGTTAATTCTGGACTTGAGGGTTTGGAGGTTCGGAGAAGGAAAAACATGTGCCAGCAAGGAATTCCACAACTTGGAAGTCCTCGGGACAAAAGAGCGGGCATAACCAGATGTTCTATGTCTGGTGACCTGGACAGTAAAAGGGTGCATTCGCTCTGTTCCCCTGGTAGATCTGTTGGGGGAAGCAGGTGGAGGAACTATGTAAGAAAGCTCCTCTGAGCAGTGCCTGTGCAGATATCTATGAGAGAGAGAGAGAGAGAGAGAGAGAGAGAGAGAGAGAGAGAGAGAGAGAGAGAGAGAGAGAGAGAGAGAGAGAGAGAGAGAGAGAGAGAGAGAGAGAGAGAGAGAGAGAGAGAGAGAGAGAGAGAGAGAGAGAGATCACCAACGGCACGTCGGTGGGCAAGGGATGGCAGCCTTTGGGTGAGGGTAGGGTCACCGATGAGACACATAGCTCTCTTCTGAATGGAGTCCAAGATAGAGAGTGTAGAAGCGACAGCGGCACCCCAGATGTGGGAGCAGTATTCGAGGTTTGGCCTTATTTGTGAAGTATATAAGGTATGTTGGTGCCAATTGAGATTTCGATCCACAGAAATACCAACAAGAGAAAAGGACTCATTACTTTGAATAACTTGGTTGTTCATTGTGATGGGTCTGGGGCTGGTGTATCTCTTATGAGATAGAAAGCAAGACTGAGATTTGGTGGAGTTGAATTGTACAAGATTTATACTTAATATTTTTTGGAGAACCACAGACAGAACCCTCCATGAGTCTGCGATCCTCATCTAATTGGGCAAAAGAGACAGGCTTAGAATATTGTATATTTGAGTGGAGGGTGCTGTCATCCATGTAACTGTGAACTGGGTTGGATGTGCTAGAGAGGAGATCATTGATGTAGAGAAGAAACAAAGTAGCGGCTAAAGCTGAACCTTGGGGGACTCCTGCATTAATTAGATAGAGTTTAGAGGAATGGCCATCCACAACAACAGAAATGCTCCGGTTGGAGAGGAGATTTGCTGTCCAGGTACAGAGTTTTGGTGGTAGGCCATAGGCCGGAAGTTTACCATGGGCCGTTTACCACAGATGAAGTCTCTGAGGTTATTAAAGAAGGCATCAAGTAAGACCGAGTGATGTGATGGTTGCAAAGCAGGCTGTGAGATCGGAACTTATAATTGTTTTCGGCTAGAGCTTGATGCACCTTTCTTGGAAAAATTGCTTCTGCCATCAGCGGGGCCTGAGAATGTCACTGTGAGGAGGTTTCGCTTCTGTAATGTATTTTCACTACTACATGAGTAATACACACACTATATTTAGATGCTTTTTTTATTAATAGAACTACAACTTCCTTAATGTAAAAGTGATAACAACTAATAAAAAATTCCACTTCGACAGCATTGTCCTTTTTGGCTCTGCACATGTCTGCGCACACGTTTCTTGTCATCCTTTATTTATTTATTTATCGAATACATGCCCAACAGGATAATCCCATTAATAGGGCACCAAACAAAAAGAACAATATGTAACAATATGAACAAAAAATACTTTTAAAAACAAAACTAAAATACTGTGCAAAACATCACAAGGCACAAATTCCACAAAACAGTACATATAATGGTCCTAATAACCGACGAAGTAAGATATAGCCACCCTACGAATAACCGCAGGTTTATCTGAATAGAAGCTGCAGAAGTTTGCAATGGCATTAAAGTCAGAGCTCATTGTATACACAGGTGATTTCATATAGTCCTTGATATTGGAGACTTAAACACTCTCACCACTCTAGATGCAGCCCATGGAACTGAGAAATTTAATTGCATAAATAAGTCTGGACAATCAACTTTACCACGAAACAAGTTATGCAGGAACATTACAGATGCAACTTTTCTACGCGAACACAAACTGGGTACGCCAGCTTGCATCAACAATTGGCCATGATTGCATCCTCTCTGTGGGTAGGTACCAGATGCCTTACATACAAGGTGTCTTGACAACTTACGCTGAGCATCTGCTAGAGCACCAATCTGAACACTATAAACGGGATCAAAAAACCAAGCTACAATATTGAAGCCTCGATCGAATGTAAGCAAAATAGAGAATTTTCAAGCTATCCCAATTGGAAAATAATCTGCCATTCCTTATAATGAAATCCATCAACTTCAAACAGGATGTCGTAATTGTTTGAATATGTCCAGCGAAACTTAAATGTTCATCATATACAATGCCAAGATCCTTGTGCGTTTCAGTCCTAGCCAATGGTACACCACCCACTTTGTAGGGAAAAGCTATACGGCTGGTTTTTCTAGTGTATGTCATCACTTTGCACTTCGAGACATTTAATTCAAGCCTGTTCTCAACACACCACAGCTGTAAGTTGTCAAGGTCCACCTGGAGTCTTGAACAGTCACCAGTATCGTGAACACTGGAGTCTAATTTGAGATCATCAGAGGTAATCAGACGATTACCAGAAATTTATTTATTTTATTTTTATTTTATTTATTCATACACCATCCAACAGCTTAAAAGCCAAATTAAGGATGGGCCAATACACAAAACATAATAACTAACAATAATCAAGCTAACAATACAAAAAAGAGTCACAAATTAGATCGCTTTGAAAAACATTTTTATCTCTGATATGTTACATGAGAAGATATCTAGGCGGTCTTGCAGTACAGAGTAATCATTGCACATCTGGTAAATTGGGGACGATCGCAGCAATCGTGTACGAGCAGTCGGGATAGAATGTGCCTGGAAAATGTGCTGCAATACGAGGCACATTGAAATTAAGTTGCTGAAGCAGACTAGGGCAGTCGAACACAGAATTAACCAGTTTATATAAAAATATAATGAAACTGCACTGCCTGCGCATCGACAGACTCTGCAGACTAAAGCGAAGAAGTAAACTTTCCTGAGGAAAACCAATAGACAGATATCGACCATCCTCACGAAAGCTAAGAAATTTTAGAAATTTCCTTTGCACTGATTCCAGGCTTGCCACATGTATCTCATAAGTAGGAGCCCACACAACTGAGCCATATTCAAGTCGGGACCTAACGAAACAGCTAAAGAGCAGGAGGAGGGTGTCAGTCTGTGAGAAATTTTTGCTGTTTCTTATCAGAAACCCTAGAGTTTTGTAAGTAGAACTGACAGTCTGCTCAGAGTGAGGTTTAAAAGATAGAGTACCATCAAAAACAATTACAAGGTCCTTAACTGTCCCGGGGCGGTCAAGTGGAAGCCCTCTTATATTGTACCCGAAAGTGATTGCGTGCTTATTTCGAGTAAAGGACATCACGCAACACTTGGAAACATTCATAGAAAGACCACTCCGACAACACCATTCATCAAGGATCTGAAGACAGCTCTGGAGCCGCAAACAGTCATCAACACTCGAAATATTTGCGAAAATCTTAATATCGTCTGCATATATTAAAAAAAGGAACATGTAAAACATGTTTAACTGGGTCAATAAATATATTAAACAGTAATGGACCGAGTATGGAACCCTGCAGCACTCCCGAAGTTACGTGATAGGTGTTAGATTTGAAGCCCCCAACCTTAACAAATTGCCTCCTTCCATCCAGGTAAGATCTGAACAAGCCAAGCAAGCACTCGGAGAATCCGATAGCCCTTATCCTGTCAATCAGAACAGAGTGATTTAGACAATCGAAGGCCTTAGATAGATCAGTATACACAACATCAACCTGTGAAGAGCGGTCAAGAGCGGACACAATGAACTGTGTAACGTCAACTAAATTCGTAACAGTCGATCTACCTGGAATGAAACCATGCTGAGAAATAGAGAGTCTGTTTTTGATGTGAAACAGTATTCGCTGAAAAAGGCAGGCCACGAAAATCTTACAGAAGACACATAGTATGGCTATTGGTCGATAGTTTGATGGATCACCACTATCCCCCGCCTTGAAGACAGGGAAAACCCGTGACAGTTTCCAAATCGCGGGGAATGTTCCAGATCTAAGAATCAGTTTAAAATTTTTCTTAAGTGGAGTCAGGAAAGCATATAAGCAGTCGCACACCAAGAAACCAGGAACCAGATCAGGTCCACAGGACATGTTAGCCTTAATTCTCTTAGCGGCTGTAATAATTTCGTCATCTGTAAAGTCATCAACAAAGAACATTGTGATGTCACCCGAAGCCAGGCTGGCGGCTATAGGCGATGAGGTGGGGGTGGAACCAGAACATCCCGCAAAATAAGAAGCAAAACTGTCAACTCATTTTTCTTTTCTTCATTGGCATGCAATTACAGAGCTTATGCCGTTGATAAATAACAAAAAGAGGAGTGGGCCAAGATTGGAACCCTTTGGAACACAGGAACTAGTAGTGAAGGGTTCAGACTTAAATCCATTGTAAAAAACATATTGCACATGGTTAGTCAAGTAGGATCCGAAGAATGCTATCAGCCGTCCATCAATGCCCGCCAAATTCAGCTTGTACAGAGTGTTGACTGGTCAACACGATCGAACGCTTTGGAGAAGTCTGTATAGATGACATCCACCTGACCCCGTTCATCCAAAGCTTCACTTACATACCGTGTGAACAGGAATAAATTCGTCAGTGTTGAGCGCCCCTCCATAAACCCATGCTGGTATTGTGACAAGTGATACTTCATGGCAGGATAAATACGACTATACACAACTGCTTCAAAAATCTTAGCAAAATTACATAGGACAGCTATAGGCCTGTAGTTGCTGACCCTTGAACGGTCCCCAGACTTGAAAACAGGACAGATCCGAGCAACCTTCCAAACCTCAGGGAAGCAATGTGTGCGCAGCAACAAGTTAAATGGAGTTTAAGGGGTTAGGGGTAAGAGCATACACACAGTCCTTATTCAAAAAGGATGGCACCAAATCTGGTTCAGCAGTAAAACTTGTTCTTGAGCTTCTTGATGGCTTTAACAATTTCCTTATCACCAATCACTGCCACACTGACTGCCATATGCGATGGTCCACTGGTTCAGTGATGTATTGGGGATGGTACACACTTTTAAAATAGTTTCCACAACAGTTAACGATTATTTGAGGCTTATTATAAACCATGCCATTTTCGTCAGACACAGTAGTTAGAATGTTACTTGCTCGCCTCCTTGCCTGTATGTGAGAACAAAATCTAGAAGGATCAACCTTAAGAGACTCTTTAGTTCCCCGGACATACTCAGCATATGCCTCTCGCAGCTTGTTTTTAACTATATATCTAAGAAGACTATACTCTGCATGATCACTGTCACGTTTATAGCTCATATATCTTGCATAGCACCTCTCCTTATTTTTTATATCAATTATTACTTCATTAGTAAACCAGTGAGGAAATTTTCTAGATGACCTCGTGCACTGAAGAACATGCTGTTCAAAGATACTGTAAAGTCTGCCATAAAAGTAACTACAAGACTCATCAGCGGTAGTAAAGGACTCCAGTTGAGACTAATCTTAATCAAGTATTGCACCATACAGAGTGCAGGCTAATTGGTCTTTCGAAAGTTGTAAGAGACCTGATTGTTACATGGAAAGTATTTAGGACCATTGTTATTCTTTCTGAATTCAGGAAATATGCCTACAAACCACATGAAACACAATCTGATCCAAAGTGCACCTGCACGCAACAATATCAATAACTGGCACTGCTTCTAGAATAGCAGATAAATCTACTTGAGCCACTTGAACATCAGAATGAATTGCCAAAAGTACTCCTCCACCAGATCTCTTAGTAGTAACATCCAGTCTTCTATCTGCCCTAAATACACTGCATGCACGCGGAAATAGCTCGGAATCACGAATGTCAGACTGGAAATTAGTTTCACTAAGAGCAATTATCTTGAATTCAGACAACCGGCAGAAGCCTAGATAGAGATCTTCTGTTTTAATGCGTAAACCACGAGAACTCTGGTAATAAATTGGTATCTTAACACTGTTGGGCTGATCTAGTGTGGAGAAGCAATAGTAGGAACAAATTTACTGACCACAAACTTGGAGTATGCACTTTGCCTAGGGGTTTTATCTTGCCTAACTCTGACATTACGATACAAATGATCATCCTTGAGTCTTCCAGTCCTGTGCAGAATAGTAAGTATGTGGTGTTCATCTGTGAGAGTAATCTTTAGAGGTCTAGGAACGGATGCACTGCTGGAATACCTACCCAGGCGAAATGGCCTAATCTGGGAGTAATCACCCCCAGGACACAACATGTGGAGGATATTCTTCACTTCCAGTCTGTCAACATCATTCTCACCACGGCTAGCAGCAGACTCAGATTCGGGCAGTCCAAAAATAATATTTGACTTCCTCTTGTCTCGCTCACGAATCTCCTGTTATATCCTCCATATAGGAGTCACTACTAGTTGGAACCTGTACAGTATTGGGTGACACTGGTGTTACCCTCAATTTCTCAACATCACCAATTCAAGCAATTAGGTTTGGCAACTGTTTGAGACCATCCTAACAATCAGAACACAGAAACAACAGCTTCCTCTTCCTTAACTCCATGCATCTAATCTCCGAGGCACTAAGGTCTGAACACTGCTCACATAACAAGAGCTTACAGGTGTCACAACTAAAGGTCTTACCAGTAATACCACATTTTGAGCAGTCACTCATGATTTATGGACAGCTGTAGATAAACAGTATAAAATGAATTATAAATAAATTGATAAAGTTAAAAGCTTTTTCCATCAACACAATACCAGGAGATAAGATAATCACGGTGCAAAAAAATAACTGTTCAATTGCAGAATACACACCAAAACAAAGAAAATTCAAATGTAACTTACAATCTACAAACAAATGCTGTAGTTTCTCGTAAAACTTAACAAATTTGGATGTAGAAAACTTGTGATAAGAACCATAAAAATACAAGCAGACCTTTCGGATGTTTTTTCTTAAATTTAATTCAATATATCACATATATCTCTCCCCTTAAAAAAATTGAATTTGAATACTTAAAGAAAAATAACAATATATATATACACATATAATTAATCATATTCCAGACGTTGGGGTGGTTTAAGATTATGTCTGGGCTTATTTGAAACCAATGTTTCTGTTTTTTCGGTGTTTATATTTTTGGAAAGAGTGGCGGTACCACTTACATTTGAAATTGTAGTCCCGTTACCTTCTTTATTTATACTATCCGGTAACTTAGACTCAGTAAAATTATTATTTGTTTATTTGATTTAACTGACGTTTCCATTGAACATTATTTAGTTTTGGAACTTTTACTATGTAAGCAGTTCTGCCTATTCTTCTAAAAATAACAGCCTTACTCCAGGTTGGTTTATTTACATTTTTATAGTTTTCATTGAACATTATTTAATTCTGGAACTTTTACTATATAAGTAGTTCTGCCTATTCTTTTAAAAATAACAGCCCTAATCCAGGTTGGTTCATTTACATTTTCATGGTTTTTTACTGTAACGGACTCACCATTAACATATTCTATATATCTTCTGCCCTTATAATAACTTTTCTGTTTGTTTTGCATTATTTGGACTTGATTTTTTATATCTATACTATTTTGTGGTAATAATACATCAAAACGTGTTTGTAGTTTTCAACCAAACATTAAACTACCCGGACCACACTTTGTAGTGCAGTGAGGTGTCTTACATTAGTCGAAAAGATAATTACTCAAATATTTATTTAAAGTTAAATGTTTACTTTTTCCCAGTGTGTTTTTTAATGCATACTTTATAGTTTTTACCGAATTTTCTGTCGCCGCATTCGATTACGGGTGAAACGGCGGTGATGTAATATGTTGAATGTTATTTTGCAATAAGAATGTTTTGAATTGTTTGGAACAAAAGGATGTACCGTTATCTGTCACTACTTCCCTTGGCAAACCAAACCGTGCAAAACAAGCTCTTAAAATTTGTATCCTCAAACTTGGGGTTACAGAATAAATTGGGAAAACTTCGATCCACTTACTATGTGCATCAACAATAATTAAAATTTGTTTATTGAAAATCGGACACATAAGATCTAAATGTAACCGATACCATGCTTCACTAGGCCATGGCCAATTTACCAAAACTGCTTTATTGGGTGCTTCTTATGTAGTAAACAACTTTCACAATTCTGACTAATTTTTTCTATGTTTTTATCTAAACCTGGCCACCAAAAATATGATTCTTACTATGCCCATATGAGTAATATGCAATTGTTGCATTAAAGCTTCTCTTCAAATATTTAGAATTATAATCTGATTATTCCAAAGCAAACATTCTGATTCTACACTTAACTCGTTTTTAATTTTTAAGTAAGATTTATAATAACCCTCAACTTTCTTTGGCTAACCCTCATTTACATACCTCAAAATTTGTGATAAAGTCTTATCACTCAAGGTCGCTTTTATAATTTCATGAAAATTAATTGAAAAATCATTATCAGAAACATAACAAAAAAAATTAATATCTACATCAGCCCAACAATCTTCCCCAAAAGGTAAAGGTAAACGAGATAACGAATCTACGCGATTTAGTTCTTACCTGTTAAATTTAATATCATACTGGTAATTTGACAGTATTACGCCCCACCTACGCAAAAAATTTGCTGAAAACTGTCGTATCTTTTTCTGTGGGTGAAAAATGTAAGAGAGTGGCTTGTTATCAGTAAACTGTGTGAAGTTTCTAGCATATAGATATGTATGAAATTTGCATAGTCTAAAAATTAAAGATAAACCCGCTTTTTCTATTTGACAATATTTACGCTCTGCGGTAGACAACCTCCGCGACGCATACCCAATAGGTCTTTCATTGCCATCTCCCATTATATGCGATAGCAGCGCAGATATTCCAAAATCACTTGCGTCTGTGGTTAAACACAATGGTAAATTGGGGTTATAGTGGATTAGAATATCCATTGATGTTAACAGTTGTTTGATTGTTTTAAAAGCTTGGTCAAATGACAATGACCATTCCCATTTTGCATTTGTTTTTAATAAATTGTACAGGGGGTGTAAAATATCTGCAAGGTTAGGTACAAATGTTCCGTAATAATTAACTAAACCAATAAATGATTTAAGTGCAGTTACATTGGTAGGAACAAGTGGATTATTGATTGCAAAAATTTTGGTTTCCGAAGTGTGCAACCCTTCCTTATCAATGTTGTATCCTAAATATGAAATCTTAGGTTGAAAAAAATTACATTTATTTATAGAAAGTTTTAAACCTGCTTTTTGTAAACGACTCAAAACTCTAACCTAGCAATATGTTCTATTCGACTTGTATCTGTAACTAGTATGTCGTCGAGAAAACAAACAATACCATCTAAACCCTGTAATAATGTTTCCAAAAGCTTTTTAAGTTTTGCAGGAATACTGGCTATACCAAAAGGTGCGTGGTTATACCTGAATAAACCTTTATGTGTTGAGATCGTTACCAGTTCCTTTGATTTTTCAACTAAACAAATTTGTTGATAAGCATTAGATAGATCCCACTTAGTAAAATGAACTCCTACTTGTAATTTAAAAAACAACTCTTTAATTCTAGGTAACGGAAAAGGATATATTTCAATAAAAGTCTGGACGCAGCAAGTGCGTTATGGTAGCGATTTTGTTTTAATATTTTTAATAGCAAATGTCTTTCTTTGATGAAAGCAGGCATCAAACTTGATTGCCTATATAGTAGAAACAATATTTCATCGAAATAACTTTATAGTTTGAAAATATATAAACATTTTTCAAAAGTCTGGATGCAGCAAGTGTGTTATGGAAGTGGATTTCCATAAAAATGTTTTAATAGCAAATGCGAGCAGGCATCAATCTAATTACTGGTATAGCCTATGTAGTAGAAACAATGTACTATACTTTATCAAAATTACTTATGGTTTGAAAATATACAAAAAAAATTCCGAAAATAAACTTAAATGTTGGTTTCCTAACCAACAAAGCTTATGTTAATAGCAAATAGAGTTATTGAAATTTGAAGGGTTTAATATAAAAATCGGTAAATTTGCAGATTAGCTCCCGAACGCTTTTCAAAAAATTGTTTTCAGAAACATTACAAGGACCCCACCTGGATGTACAAACCACAATAAAAATTTCTTGTTCACACCTCCCAGGGACGTTACGGGACTGGGAGTGAATAGGGGTGCTGGGCGGGGTAGGTAGTAAAAAGTAAATATGAGCAGAAAATGCGAAGAAAACTGCTTGAAAGTTGTCTATTTGAAGCCATATCCGCATTAAACCCCGCCTACCCCGCACAGCACCCCTATTTGCCCCAGCTTACGTAACTTCCTTGGGGGGTATGAAAAAGAAGTTTGGGGGGGGGTTATGCAACGAGGGTGGTTGTATGCACACGAGGGGGAAGGAAAATGCCTACGACGAAGCAGGAACCCCCCGTTCGACTTGTGTGTGTGTGTGTGTGTGTGGGGGGGGGGGGGGGGGGGCTTGCTTCGTCGTGGGGATTTTCCTTCCCCCTCGCGTGCATACAACCACCCTCGCTGCATAAACCACAAGAAAAATGTCTTGTTCCTACCTGCCAAGGAAGTTACGGCACCTGGGGGGGATAGGGGTGCTGTGCGGGGTAGGCAGGGTTTAAGGGAGGTATGGCTTCAAGATGTGAAAAAGACAGCTTTGAAGCCCGTTTCTTACGAATTTTCTGCTCATATTTCCTTTTTACTACCTACCCCGCCCAGCACCCATACTCACTCCTGGTCCCGTAATTTCCTTGGGGGGTGTGAACAAGACATTTTTCTTGGGGCTTGTGGATCCAGGGGGGGGGGCTAGGCAGGTTTCTGAAAACAGTTTTTTGAAAAGCATTCGGGAGCTAAACTGCAAATTTACCGAAAATTCGCTACCAAATCGCACTTACTACGTCCAGTTTTTTTTTTTACAAACGCATCATATTTCGATAAAAAATGCAAAAATGCATCAACGAATTTGTTCTACGAAAATTAACTTAAAAAAATTATAGACCGTTAAACCATAAACCTACAGCGAAAGCGTTAACTTAACTAAACCGACAGCCAAAGCATCAGAGAAAGGGTCTATTTGAAATGAATTTTCTGTAAATATTTTAGTAAAATGAAGAGCAATACAGAACACACAATACAGAAGAGTTTACAGAACACTCTTCTTGCAACATTTTCTTTTCACAATCCGTATTTGTTTCACGTTCTTTGCCTAAACATTGCCAATTTTGACGTTTCAAATGCGACTTTGGCGTTTTGAGGAAAACTTCAAAATTTGTTTCTTTAACTGCCCATAACTTCTTTGTCTCTAAAGCTAAAGACCTAAATTTTGGTAGAGTTCACTCTTTATAATACAAACACGGGTACCAAATTCGGTTGCCATTACTTTGTTATTTCCGGAGATATGAATTTTTTAAAGAAAGAAAACACAAAATTTTCCTGGAAAAACTGGTCCGATTTTCCTGGCTAACGAACTTATCCAAGCCACTTGCAAAAGGAAGGTACTCACCAAATTTGATCAAGATCAGTCCATTATTATATATATATATATATATATATATATATATATATATATATATATATATATATATATATATATATATATATATATATATATACATACAGATCTCCCCATTAGCGAATTTAAAAAAAATTCGCTAAAAGGGTTAAGTGTAACTTTAAAGTCCCCACATATCCTTACCGAACCATCCTTTTTTTAAAACTGGGACTATAGGTGTAGACCATGGAGAATACTCTATAGGTTCTATAACCCCCACTTTGTTTAACCTTTATAATTCATTCTCAACTGTTTCTTTAATTGCAAATGGCAAAGGCCTTGCTCTAAATAATTTTGGCGTTAGATTTTCAGATTTTAGTTTAATTGCCATAACACCTTTTGTAAATGTTCCTAATCCCGAGGAAAATAAACATGCATATTTATCAAATATAAATTGTAGATCTTTAGGTAAATTCATAAAATTTAAATTTGAAATGCTTAAATCAAACAGATTAAAAAAAACACGTCCCAATAATGGCGGTCCTCCATTCCTAATTACATATTAACATAGATTACATGACTTATTGTGATAAGTTACACGACATTCAATGTAGCCTTATTGTACAATGTTGTCTCCATGATACAAACTAAAAAGTTTATCTGTTTGTAGCAAGGTTTTATTTGTAAAATGTTGCAAATAAAATGACTGATATTACACTATAACTAGCCCCCGTATCTTAACTAAATGAATATGCACAGTTTTCAACAATTGAATCAATTACCAGCGGAGCTAGTTTTCTACAACTAAGATTATATAGTGCAGCACCGGATTGTAAGAAATTTTGAGGGTTACTTTTGCTATAATTATTTTTCTTATCATGTGATGTTTTGGTTTTATTTACTTGTTTTTTATTTGTGCACATAGGTGCTTAAATGACCCTTTTTATTGTAAAGAACACTTATCTGTGGTATGGTTTTTGCGTCGATACACGACGCATTTGACCTTCGCTGGTACACCTGCTGGTGAAACTCTGCTAAAACTGCCACGTGAAATAGACGCATGTGCGGAATGATGCGGCTGCCCGTATCCGTATCTTCTTGACTGTAACCTTGTTAAATGAATTTTAGGTTCCTTCTTAATCGCACTTCCAGCTGCATGACCATATGGCTGTCACACTGCTTCAGACAACGCAATTTTCACTACCTTCTTGAAAGTCGTTGATTTCTTTTCCTCATATAACCTATCTTTTACACTACCATCTTCATACCCAATAATAAAACTCTTCACTAAAGCCTTTTCAATCTCCTCCTTGCCCTCAAATTGATAAACTGCTACTAAACTTCGTAGCCGTGCTGCAAATTATTTCGGCGATTCCTGTGTGGATTTCCTTGCTTCAAAAAATTTATCGCGGCAAGAAAACACCGATACAACTGGCTTAAAATGACTATCCATTAATTTAACTATCTCACTGTATGATTTCTCCTCTGGTTCTGCTGGCAAACACATGTTGAAAATTAGTTTATAAGCATGTTCATCTAACAAACTAAGCAATATGGCTCTTTTGTGATCCTCGTTCTTGATTTCATTAGCTGAGAAATAGTTTTGCAACCGTCGTTTATATACTGACCAGTATAATTCTGCTGGAACGAAGTCTTGAATAAGAGCACTGTACGCAATTTTGTCGGCCATTTTAGGGTTCCTTAACGTCGTGCCAAAAAAAATTTAATTTGCAAATTTTCTAGTGCATTTTTTTTAAACACCTTGTCGTCACTGTAATGTATTTTCATTACTACATGAGTAATACACACACACTATATTTAGATGCTTTATTTATTAATAGAACTACAACTTCTACAATGTAAAAGTGATAACAACCGATTAAAAATTCCACTTCGACGCCATTGTCCTTTTTGTCCCTGCGCGTGTCTGCGCACACGTTTACTTATCATTCTTAAATTTAATTCAATATATCACAGCTTTCCTCAGCACCAGAAATCACAGCGATGACTTTGACTCCAATATTCACCATTCCTGCCATCAAACAACCATGATTCCTCCAGAATGTGTGTGATCTTAGAACCAAAGTAGACGATTTCTATTCTGAGGTTTCATCCAGTGAGCACTTATTGAGATTGATGATGTTCTTGATGCTGAGCTGTTTCCTGATGGATTCTGTGTCTTCAGATGCGACAGAGATCTTGTAGCATGTGGTAAAATGTGTGGTGGGGGATCATTATTGGCAGTTCAAAGTTTCTTGAATTCCACTCCGCTTGACTTAACATCAGTTACCAAGTCCACACCAACCATTGATCTTGTAGGTTGTAAGTGCTCGTTCAACTTTAAGTTTTTTTATATATTGTTAGCCCACATTCCTCCTTAGACTAGCGCTCATCAGATGGCGATATTTTTTTGATAGCCTTGAACAGCATCCCTTTTTGTATGAGGGAAATGTTGTACTGTTAGGCGACTTTAATCCACCTCATTTTGTAAGTAATGATATTGCTGATGCTAAGAGTGAGTCAATCCAACAGTTTGCAAATTTTCTGAATTTTCTGCAGTACAATGATGTACTGAATGGGAACCAGCGACTTCTTAACATAGTTTTCTCAGACTGTGAGTGTTTTGTACAACAGGATGAACTGTTCCTTGTTGCATCATCCTGCACTAGTTATTCATCCTAAATTTTTGAATCAGATTTCTGGACAATCACCCGTTATTCCTGACAGATCCCGTAAAACATAAAACTTCAGAAAAGATGCCTTTGAAGCACTCTATAGGTCTCTTTTGGGCATTTCTTGGGACTGTCTTGAAGGATGCATTGACGCAAATCAGTCATGCTCCATCTTTTATCATCAACTGTACACCTGTTTTGACAAACATGCTCCGTTATTCAAGCCCAGGAGCTGTAAGTACCCAGCTTGGTTTGATGCTTCCATTACTAGGAACATCAAACGAAAGGCACGCCACTTTGCACATTTCAAAAATAGTAGATCTGAATATCATCATCAAGAATTTAGACACTTGAGGTCAGGTAACAAGTGTCAGATCTCGGTGGCTTACAATGCCTACCTGCATTGGGTCGAGGCATCCATAAAAGATGACATTCTGGTCATATATCCAAAATAAGAGGCGATCAAGACTTCCTGGTTTGATGAAAGGTGATAATAGTTGCATTTTAGAGACACCAGAATCTTCAGTTAATGCACTTGCAGGTTATTTTCAAAGCGTATGCCTTCCACCTTCTAATAGTGCTCCCAGCTCTTGCGAATTTGGCCAAAATACAGTTTCTTTGCCAGATTTCTCTGCTGATGAAGTTGAGAAATCATGCCAAATTAAAAAAACAAACTTACAACTGGCCCTGACCTGGTTCCATCCTTCTTAGTTAGAGTTTGTGCTAGTGTCCTAGCAAGACCTCTAAGTGTCATATTTAACTTGGCGCTCAAGACTGAGACCTTTCCCGATGTTTGGAAGAAAGCGAAGGTTATTCTCATTTTGAAGAATGGCGACAGGTCTTTGATTTCTAACTACAGACCACTTGCTCTTCTATGCAATTTTGCTTAGGTCGCCATTAATAATCGCATCTACCCATCTCTCAAAAACATGATTCTGCCATGTCAACATGGCTTCATGTAAAAGAGGTCTACTGTCTCCAATCTATCCTGCATCACACAGTTGATTGCCAATCCTCTTGATAGCCAAGGCGGTCAGGTTGACGTAATTCATATGGACTTGGCCAAGGCATTTGATCAAATGGTCTTACTTGATAAATTTAAATCTGCAGGGCGCTCGGCCTCTCTCTGCCTCCTTTTCAGATCATATTTGAATAGCAGGCTAAATTTTGTCTCCTATAGTGGTTGTGATTCCAATTGTTACTACACAACTTCTGGTGTCCCTCAGGGATCTAACCTCGAACATTTACTCTTCTTACTTTTCATCAACGACCTGAGCTTTGTTTTGCAAGCCAAACACCTTTTTGCTGACGATCTTAAAATTTACTCATCTATAAGTGGAACTAATGACTAGTATAGACCTTCAATGTGCGATAAAGTTGGCGAGTGGTGGACTGATAACAGACTGTACCTGAACTTATCAAAGTGTAGGATGGTATCATATTCAAGAAGGATATCTTGCAGTGAATATCATTACATTATCCAGGCCTCATTAATCCCTAGATGTAGCAGCACAAAAGATCTAGGCATTACCTTTGACAACAAATTATCTTTCAACTTACACATAGAAGGAGTGGTAAGTTCCGCTCTTCATATGCTTGGCGTCATAATTAGAAACTGTAGTAAGTTTTGTAGTGAAATGATGCTTAAAACTCTTTATTTTTCACTTGTACGTACCAGGCTCGAATATGGAGCACAAATTTTTTCTCCATACTATCCTTCTCAAAAGTGTTGCCTTGAGTCAGTCCAAAAGAGCTTTATGAAATTCTTTAAATGTAAAGTTATAGGGGAATATCCTCCTCGTGGATTTAATCATTTGATACTGCTTCAGGTGTGTGGCGTTGATAGTCTTGAGTCTCGTAGAAAAGTCGCTTCAATAAGGTTCCTTTATAAGCTTTTGAATAATTTGCTAGATTGCTCAGAACTGCTTGGACAGATTAACTTTCTTGTACCTAGAATAAATGCCAGAAGCTGTGATACTCTCTACCTTCCAACTAGCAGAACAAATCTGCTTATAAGATCACCTATTCATACCACTGTTAGCAATTATAACTCCATAAGTAACTTGTGACATTAATTACTTAATGTATGAATGAGGTCATTAGAGTCGCACATACTAGTTTTTGTTTGTAGACCTTTAAGTTTTTTAAAATTAATGTTATCACTAATGCACACGTTAAATTTCTTTGTCCTTTAATTGGGTGTAAGCCTGTTGGGCAATAAAGCGAGAAATATATTTTTTTTAATCGTGGAAGGGTTTTCCAGAGATATTGACATGCAGGCTTGACAAATGTAGCACCTTATGTGTAGTCAGAGGGAAGATACAATCAGGTGTATATGAAATGAAAAACGGCCAGCAAATTGCCCCGATGGATGTAGAAGAGTGTTATAAATACCTGGGAATACAGCAAGCGGGGAAAATAAACCACTCAGTAATGAAGAACGATCTGACAAATGAGTTTACGAAACGAGTAAAGCAGGTGGTGCAATCACATCTTAACGGCAAGAACCTGACTAAAGCTCTGAATACATATACATGTTCTGCACTTAGCTACTCATTTGGGATTGTGAACTGGAGTAAAACGGACATTGAAAATCTATAACGGAAGGTGCGAACCCTCCTAACAAAACCCAAAAAGCATCACCCCCATAGAGCTATCGAGTGAGTAACCCTACCTAGACACCAAGGTGAAAGAGGAGTGTTGGATATTGGTAAACAGTTGGACAAGCAGATACTGAACCAGCGTACATATTTCCATCAGCATGCGCTTACTTCTGAACTACACTCTGCCATATGGGACGCAGATGATTCAGCACCGCTACAGTTAAAAGAAAGTGAAATACAAAGTCACCATCGGACTGATCAGGACAAGCTGTAATCCTGGATGCAGAAGCCTCTCCATGGGCGAGATCTGAATGAGACCTCGCAGGCACAAACAAATTGGTGTCGAACTACTTGTTGGTGTCAGACAGATGTTTCCAGAGACAGAGGGATTTTTGCTGGCCCTACAAGATCAGGTCATCCCAACCAGAAACTACCTTAAGTATATAGTTGGACACAATTCGGTCCAAGATGACTATCCAGCACGTCATCGGAGCATGTCAAGCGTTTGGTGTAACAGAGTACAAAGAGAGACACGACACAGTTGCGAAAATACTTCATCAATAACTGGCTATGAAGCTGGGGCTTTGTTTTAGAAAGGTGTCCTATTACAGATGTACTACTGAGCCTGTTATAGAGAACTCATGATACAGGTTGTACTGGGATCGGACTGTGCTCACAGACCAACTAGTTGCCCACAACAAGCCAGATACAACAATACTGGATAAGTCTTGCTACCAAGTGATGCTGATTGATGTGGTCATTCCAAATACTGATAATCTACAAATAAAGTACAACGAGAAGATCATTAAGTACAGAGACCTCGAGATACAAGTAAAGAGACAGTTGAGGGCAGATAGTGTCCGAGTGATTCCAATAGTCATGTGGTCAACTGGTGGGGTTCCTAAAAATCTTCGAGAGAACATTAAGAGACTGGAACTTGGACAGCATCCTGATAAGGTTATGCAGAAGGTGGTAATGCTTGCAAGTGCCCACGCTGTGGGGAGATTTCTGGGAAATGAGGATGTGTCACGTGGTCGTTCAGGGCCCGATAACTTGGAAAGCTGAGCTCAGTCACTTTGGTATCTGAGATACCAAGTCAAGGTCACGTCATGATGTTTCATATTCATGGGACATGTGCATTGTTGTCAGCTTTATGCCCAATGTCCAAAAAAAAAAGTGTGCAAATGTAATTATGTCTGCTTTAGAATTAATTGCTTTCCCCAGTATTTTAGATATCAAAGCAAAGAAACATTAGGAAAAAAAAGGATGAAAACATAACTTTTATGACGATAATGAAGGATTATTATAATGCTGTTTATCTAATGTTATTGACTTATATTATGGTTATTATTTTCACCATCACAGTCTAAAGGCGATGTCGCTCTTTCATCGCAATTATGATTGGCATGGTTGCTGTTTTGGGAAAAGGTACAACACATTTTGTGCCCAATTTACATGCTCTCTTTGGTTTTTATATTACTTTTTGATACATTATTAACGCACCAAAAAGCATAAGAACAAAAAATTAGAGGGGTAATCCAAAACGAAACATTGTCATCATTTAAGAGACACCAGAGAAATGTTGATAATATATGTTTTTTGCAAGGATTCTTCTCAAATGACAAAGTCACCTTATACTTCCAGGGCTATGAAGGAATTTCATGGAAACAATGCAGTGAGGTGTGTGCAGTGCAGTTTACTTCCGAACCTAACATGAAAAAAAAATTCTACAATGTGACAGTCATAATTTGTGTTTCTGAAGATTGCACAGCATATGTTTATTATTTTAATTACCTTTATTTTGAGTCACCCAAGTGTTATCCATGAAACTTAATTAGTTTAGTATTTTTTATGTTATTTAGAAATGTTACCAATTCAATATGCAGTGTTGGAGTTTTTTAAGATGTAATGCAAAATCTCATATACCAATATTACGCAAGAAATTATGCATATACAAACGCAGCTCACATAAAAATATTCTTGATGCGATTTAACCCAAGAACTAAGCATCTCACACTTATGAGTGTGGAAAAAACCTTATATATATATATATATATATATATATATATATATATATATATATATATATATATATATATATATATATATATATATATATATATATATATATATATATATATATATATATATATATACACATATGCATATACATATACATATACATATGCATATACATATACATATACATATACATATACATATACATATACATATACATATATATATATAGGACCCGTCACCAATTAGTCATTTTATTGGCTTTTGATGTTTATTAAATAACTCTCATATGACAAGTGAAACACCAGAATTGTATTTTTGTGTTTGTTATGCCCTGTATAGAATTAATATTAGGTAACAGTAAGAAAACGATGCATAAGGGAGGTTTCGATCGGATTGATCTAGAAATTTCAACATCTTATTTAAGCCGATAAAAACGAACCACGTAAAAGACTTTCACACGCTGTGCAGCCAAAGGTCGAGATATAGATCGCACATTGAGATCACTTGTCACAAATTATATTCCTTGAAAGGGAATGAAGAGCTCAGTTCAAGCATTCTTAAAAGGGGTTTTGTCATTAGAAGATAACTAATTATAAGTGTGTCTAGTTTCATGTATGGGAACGTATTATATTTTAATTAAAAGAAGGTATACTACAATGTAGTCAGTTTTTTATGTCGGCCATGTGTTTCGACGAGATGCAAGCGGGCACGTACGCAGCATTAGGTCGATAATTGTGTACATAATTAATATCTCTTCGACCATAACGACTGTGCCTATAATTCTTTGTTCTCACGCTTGAGGAGGGAGCGAATTCATATAAAACCACGTACGATTGGAACATAGGGGAAGATTTTCATCGATATCTTAGAGTTGTCTCTTCTGAAAAGCTGTCGTCGAACTTAATGTTCTTTAAGCAGACTTGTGGACTGTCTGCTGGGAAACCCTGTGGTTAGTAGGCACTGCATACTATCGCAATGATCGATTCTGGCAGATTTATGCTGTGTTGAACACTGTGGGTTTCCTAGCACCTCGTCTGAAGTCAGCTGGTTATAGTGCGGAAATTCTATAGTTTTCCATAGCGTACTTGCGGAGAGAGCCTATGGTAAACGCTAGCGCCATGAATAAAATTCGAGCGAGAGTGTCGAAGTAGGGGGCCTCTGCTGGTATTGTTAACGCGAATCGCACTACACCCCCCCCGCACATAGACGAGACCCAGGAGTCGAGCCGCCGTCCCCGCTTGGAGACCCTGTCGCAGCCTGTCGGGACCAGAAGTAACTCAGCAAACGGTGAGTGTACCTTTAAAATGACATATGCTATCGGTGTCCCTAAATTGTTTGCCCAATTTGATATATTTAAACAGAAACTTGAACCCTGTAAGTTTATTTGCCTGCATATTATTTAAATAAATTTATTTGTGCATTAAATGATGCCAAGTTTGTTATATTTAATCTAAACTTGAAACACAGTATTTTATTTACGTACATATCATGTATAGAAAACATTTTTTGCATCAAAATGTTGCCAAATATGCCATATGTAAACTAAGCTTGAAACCTAGCGTTTTAATTGTGAACATATAATGTACAGATATTATTTTTTTGCATCTAAATGTTACCTAAATCGGCGTATTTAGACTAAATTTGACCCCTAATATTTTAGTTGTTTGTATATCGTGTAGAGAAATTGTTTGTGCATTAAAAGTTGCCAAGTTCGATATATTTAAACTAAAACTTGAGAGCTGGGGTTTTGTTGATTTGTATATCATCAAAGCGAAATTATTCGTGCATTTGAATGTTGCCCAATTTAGTAGATTTAAACTAAACTCGAAATCGGGAATTTTATTAGTTTGAGTATTATGTAGAAAAATTATTTGTGTGTTCAGATATTGGCAAATTTGATATATTTAAATGAAACTTAGAGCCTGAAATTCTACTTGCTGGTATATTAGTTCATGAAACTAATTGTGCATTTAAAATGTCACCAGACATGAAATATTTGCTCATACGTTTTTTTATAAAGTTAGTTGTGCATTTAAGTGTTTCCAAATTTAATATTATTAAACTATGACTAGAAATCTGGAATTTTATCTGCTTGTTAGGTAAAGAAATTATCTCTGCATCTAAAGACGTTGCCAAATTTAATGTATTTAAACTAAACTTGAAACCTAGTATTTTATTTGGTTGCATATTATATGGAGAAATTATTCGTGCATTTAAATTTGATAAATTAAACTGAAACCTAAAATCTGGACTGTTATTTGTTTGCTAATCATGTAGAAAAATTATTTGTGGGTTCAGATGTTGCCAAATTTAACATATTCAGACTAAAACTTAAAGTCTGGAATCTTGATTTGTTTGCATGTAGCATAGAGGAATTACTCGATCATTGAGACGTTGCCAAATTTATTATATTTAAACTAAACTTGAAATTTGGAAACTTATTTGTTTACATTATGTCAAGAAATTATTTGTGCCGGTAAATGCGACAAAATCTGATATATTCAAACTGAAACTTGAAGCCTGCAATTTACTTTGTTTGTATGTCATTCAGATAAATTACTTCCGCGTCTGAAGAGTTGCCAAATTTACTGATAGGTAAACTGAAACTTGAAATCAGAAACGTTACTAGCTCATGCCGTATTTAATGAAATTACTTTGCATTTGAAAAAAAATATCTTGTTCCCACCTAATGGAATTTAAATTTGACTCGTGAAACCAGAATTCTGTAGCTCTTTATAATATAATTTAAATCTGAATCCTGAAACCAGAATTATGTAGCTCTTTATAATATAACTTAAATCTGAATCGTGAAACCAGAGTTATGTAGTTTTACAATATAATTTAAATCTGAATCGTAAAACCAGAATTATGTAGCTCTTTATAATACAATTTAAATCTGAATCGTGAAGCCAGAGTTATGTAGTTCTGTATAATATAATTTAAGTCTAAATCGTAAAACCACAATTGTGTAGCTCCTTAGAATATAATTTGAATCTGAATCGTGAAACCAGAATTCTGTAGCTCTTTATAATATAATTTAAATCTGAATCATGAAACCAGAATTATGTAGCTCTTTATAATATAATTTAAATCTGAATCGTCAAACCAGAATCATGTAGCTCTTTATAATATAATTTAAATCTAAATCGTAAAACCAGAATTATGTAGCTCTTTATAATATAATTTGAATCTGAAACGTGAAACCAGAATTATGTAGCTCTTTATAATATAATTTAAATCTGAATCGTGAAACCAGAATCATGTAGCTCTTTATAATATAATTTAAATCTGAATCGTGAAACCAGAAACATGTAGCTCTTTATAATATAATTTAAATCTGAACCGTGAAACCAGAATCATGTAGCTCTTTATAATATAGTTTAAATCTGAATCGTGAAACCAGAATTGTCTAGCTCTTTATAATATAATTTAAATCTGAATTGTGAAACCAGCAGTACGTAGCTCTTTATAATACAATTTTAACTCTGAATCATGAAACCAGGGACAGGTAGCTCTTCATAATATGATTTAAATCTGAATCATGAAACCAGGAACATGTAGCTCTTTATGATATGGTTTAAATCTGAATTATGAAACCAGAAGTATGTATCTTATTATAATGTGAATTAAGTTTGAATCAGGAAACCAAAAGTATGCAGCTCTTTAGAATATAATTTTGAATCTGAAACTTGAAAACGAGAGGTCCGTAGCTCTATATAAAATAATTTGAATCTGAAATTTGAAATCAACAGTATCTAGTCTTACATAATACAATTTTGAACCTGAAACAGGAAACCAGCAATATCTAGCTCTACATGAGG
The DNA here is from genome assembly GCA_964006375.1 of Tillus elongatus. Classification (NCBI taxonomy): domain Eukaryota; kingdom Metazoa; phylum Arthropoda; class Insecta; order Coleoptera; family Cleridae; genus Tillus; species Tillus elongatus. Next base: position 65,166,858 of record OZ023268.1, read on the forward strand.
TAATTTTAAACCCGAAACTTACAACTGAAGGTATGTAATTCCATTTATGTGTAATATTGAAACTGAAACTTGAAGTCAAAAATATGTGGCACACTTTTAATGCACTTTGAAACTAAAACCTGAGGTTAGGAATTTCATTCTTTTGTATGTTACCTGATGACATTGCTTTGTACCTGAAACAGACATCTTGGCTCCCCCTTTTGTATTAAACTAAAACTTGAAATTAAGAATATGTGGTGTGCACTGGACGGTTCGGAAAATAAAGCAAAGGGATATAGAATAAATTAAGTACTTCCCCCTGTGTTCTGACAAAGTTGTGTAATTATTCTCCTTGTGTCTAGAATGACATTCAGGTGAAGCCTCGTTTCACGAAGTGCCACGATCCGAACATTTAAGACCTCCAGTGAGACATAGTCCAAGAAGGACTTCGCGATTTATCACAATTTTGCATGACTGAAACGAGAGGGCAACCTGAAGGTCAGTAATTAGTTGAAAGCCTTGCGATACACGTCATAATATTTGGTGAGGTAGTAATAGGTTTGTTGCCGTCTCCGCTTAGTCAGTCAACAGTGATCTGGCCTGGATTACAACAACGCCTTCCTCTTGCGTCTCCTACAGCCTACAGGTCCAAAACAAAATACTTTTCAAGCGGTATTTGGGTGAACTTTCTACTTCTTGACCTGCCAAGCCTCCGAAAATCTAAGACCTCCAGTGAGGCTATAGTCCAAGAAAGGGCTCGCGAAAAGTCTTAACTGTGGCACCATGGAAGTTGAAAAGGCAACCCAAATGCGCAATGCGTCATTTCCTAGTGACCAATGGCCACATGAGAGACGTAGAGGGAGGAGTCGGTTAGCCTCAAGTATATGCCCGGGTGTGGTGTCCTGTTCTGCGGTGTTGCTCAATCAGTCCCACGGTAATAAAGCAAAGACAAACCGAAACTGAAATGTGAACGATGAAACCAATAAAATCTAAATAATGAATATTGAAATAAAAATACCAATCTTTAATTCTACACCACTGTGGGAACTGAGAGTGACATCGGAGACCTTGATCCACACCAGGTCATCGCCCCTCCAAGCGATCCAAATTTTTATGCTAGTGCATTCCCCATATGTGCAATATTAGGCCCAGCCGTGTGATTTCTCGTAGCAATAGGGCGCCTAGATGTCTGTGCTTTTATGTCCGCTTCACTGTATTGGTCAAATGGGAAACTTTGTTGAATAAATTAAGTGTTTGCGAATTATAGCGTTTCTCTCACAATGTTCCAACCCATAGTCTGAACAAACACAACCTGGTCCTAACCCTAGATTTTCACGCCTTAATCCATCCTGGTAGCCCAGGAAATTAGTCATCCTTAGTAAGCAAATGTAGAGGCCTTTAAAGTAAGGTAAGTGAATATATTTCAGGTCACCCGTAGTAATTTAATGAAGTCAGGTATTCAATTACATATTAGTCAAGAATGCAAGACAGACTAAGATGCATTTTCTTTAAAATAAAACATGTTTAAATTAGGTATTACACAATATCATGCTATGTTGCCATTTTAGTTGTATCGTTGCCTTTTGTTTGTAAAAATTTGATTAGCGTTTGGGGATATTACAATATATATATATATATATATATATATATATATATATATATATATATATATATATATATATATATATATATATATATATGTATATATATGTATATATATATATATATATGTATATGTATATATATATATATATATATATATATATATATATATATATATATATATATATATATATATATATATATATATATATATATATATATATGCATATAAGAATAAATCTATTAAGCGAAAATTAATTATCAATGTGATTACATTGAGTAGGTTACTGAAATTTTTATGTCTATTTATTTCAAGTGTTTCCCAGAGGTTCAATTTCAAACATCTAGTACCATTGTAAAGAATAATTATTTACAATGGTACCAGAGGATTAAAATTGAATTTTTGTAAAACACTAAAATTTTGCATGCGTTTCGTTACATATACAAACTATTTTGTTCTTACTTTTAAAACTATTTTTATCTTTCTATTGAAGCAACAGTGGTTGCGAAAGTGAAAATATAGTTATATTTTTGTTATTTATTACATATGAAATATTGACGTTTGCATCCAGTTTTAAGTCATTGCAATGTGAGAATAAACCTGGATTTACTGTAATATTAAATAACAGCAATAAAATAACATTCTATTTCTAAGAAGAAGTTATTATATCATTGTTTCACACAGATCTTTCTATTGGTTATCTTGTTGAATAATTATCTGTATTAGAGAATAGATTTTATTTTACATGATGTTTTCTGAACAAAGAAGGATGCTTGCTTTGTAGATTTGAGTAATACCCTTCTAAATTTATTATTAACCAAAAGTTGGAAATTGTACAAAAGAATATTCTAGTTGGTTTTTTATCTTTCAAATAAAATTTAGCTCAAATTATAACTTATTATAAAATGAAGAATGAACGTTTTTTTCAATTTTCAGAAGGCTGCAAACATTCCATTGCATTGCTGTTTTGGCTCCAGCAACACGGTGAAGAACGTTCTGCAACTAAGACTGAAAATTACTGGAAAGCCACTTCTTTATCCAAAGCTGAGAGGTCAGTGGAGTTTATGAACCTTTCAGCATTGATAGGAAAAAACATACCAGCTTTTCAACCCAAGGACTTCATATTTATTGAAACTATTAAAGGTCTTATTAAAGACCAAGAAGCAGGCATTTGCGACATAATCAAGGAAGCAAAGTTTTTGAACGTCTCCCTTTATTAGCTATGAATATCCTACAAAGAAGCAGTTTCTTTGGAAGACAGAAAGGTATGTGCGTTCTTGAAATTCATTTCATCTAAGTTAGTCAATTATCTATGCAGTAGAATTAAATATTGCAGCCGTCAGCAGTCAAGATCTACTGCTTGGTATGAGCATCGATATAGGAGATTAACAGCTTCAGTAATCTATAAAGCCTCAAAGTGTCATACTACAGATAGCTGATTAGTGGAAGCCATAATGGGTGATATAGCATTGCCAGAAACTCAAGCCATACAGAGCCGGTGTTTATGTGAAGATGAAGTGATTAAAATAATAAAACAGAGATAAAACCAGAAAAAAAAGTGGTATATTTTTGAGCAATATCCAATGTTTGGTGCTTCACCAGATGGCAACACTGACAAATTTGTCATGATCCCTCTAAAGAAAACACACTTAAAAACTATATCCTGGAGAGCAGTAATCAATCTAAATATTTTGCTTAGATACAGATTGAATTGTATTATGTCAAACACTATAGTCTATTTTGTATGGGAAATCCAGATTTTGATGCTATAAGCGGCAGCATATGAAGTTACTGTAAATGATAATTTATGTCGGGACTTATTACATGATGCTTCTGTATTTTAGAGTAAAGTAATATTATATCCTATATTAATGAGCGAACAAAATTAGAAACAAAAGAGTTTTTGGATATTTTCGCATGTAATAAGTTATCTTTTACATATTTAAGGATGTTTAATTAAAAAATTTGGGTGAAGGTTTTTCGAAAATATATGAGAAATAAGATCAAAGTAAATATTCCGAAGATTTAGCGATTGAAACCTAAATTACATCTAATTCATAATTTTAATATTTGGTTTTACAAATATAATACCACAATGTTAGCAAATGCGGGATGTTGTTATGGATGTTAATAAAATGAATATATATTTTTCTCTTATATTTATTGACAGATGCAGAGGTGAAAAGAATGTCTCAAGTATCAAATATATTTCAACAAAAACATGATCATAACTAAAAAATAATTATGTGCAGTACCTGTAATAAAGGAATTGAAATTAATTTTTAATTATAGGGAAACAGCAAGAAAAAACTGTTTTAGACTTAGTCTATCAAATATTAGTGGTATACTTAATCAGAATTTATGATAAAATTCAGATCAATTTTATTCTTTAAATAAGAGTTAGTTTTAATAAATAATAGTTTTGTCTGCCAGTGAAAAAAAAAACATTGCTTCTCTTCATATTACATCTCGGGTACCTATGTCATATTTTGCCAATTTTTGAGCTTGCCAAATGCCATCTGATTGTTATTTCTGAGCATGAAATTTTAACTAAAACATGTTAAATAATATTCAGAGTTATGAGCACCTTCAAATTTAAAGTCACAGGCGTTTTATTTTAGATATGATCTATATATATATATATATATATATATATATATATATATATATATATATATATATATATATATATATATACATATATATATATATATATATATATATATATATATATATATATATATATATATATATATATATATATATATATATATATATATATATATATATATATATACTACATACAAATGCTGCTACTGGAAAATCATAGCCAAGTGGTCGTGTGCATTTTTTAGCGAATTTTGTTAAGAAATGGAGAGGCATGGATGACTATGAAATTCCATCAAAATAACTTTATTATTTTTTGAGATACAATTTTTTTATTCAGTTTTTTTTGAGTAACTGTGGTCTGATTGGCCTGGCCAGCACACTCATCCAATTCATTAACAAGACAAACACGTATAAAGTTTCAATAAAATCTGTAGATAATTTTTAAAATTATCAGTTTAGTATATATAAATATTAACGTAAAAACTTAAACAGAGCTTAATTTGGGTTCTAGGGGTCCAAATTCGTGCTCATTTAATAAATTAAATTCGTGCTCATTTAAGAAATTGTTACAACGCTCACCATCCTAGTTTCTAGGTTAATGGCAAATTGACTTATTAAAAAGGAAGCAATTAATGAAAATTCGCTACCATGACGCACTTGCTGCGTCCGGATTAAAAAAAATGTAATTTCAGATTGAGCCCAGGTCATAATAGTTTTCATTGTTAAACAAATACTTTTAAAATAATAGAATTGGACAGTAAACTAGAGAAAAACTGTTTGGCGAATCGAATATCAGTATTTATGTATGTATATACTTGGATATGGGTGTGTTATCTCCTACAGCCTAATGCCTAATTGGTTCCGATAACTAGGATATCATTATATTTGATTTCACTCTGTGCTTTATGAAAGTTTGATTTGGTGAATGTTAAGTTGACGTTTCATCAACTTTTACAATAAAAATTTTGAAAGCTCATTAAGCAAGGTATGAAATATCAAGGAAACGTCCTAAACAACTCAATAAATCTGGAATTAAGAGAGTTCACTAACCTCCATTAGTAGTCTCGAAGTTAAATTTGATATATTAAAACAAGAGGGTACTTGTTAAGAACTGTTACTCAAACTGTTGCTTATTTTTTAAAAAACACAAAATATTTAAAATTTAAATTTGATTGAACTTTTATTTTAATTGTAGAAACTGAAAACAAAATTATACTAGAAATTGATCATTAAAAAAATACAGCTTTAATACATTTTATCTTTTTGGGATATCTGTACATATCAAAAATAATTTTAAAATGTATTGCCAATAGGCACCCATCAACACCAAAAAATATTTTTTTAAACAAGTACTCTAGCCAACTTTTGTGTTAAATAACATGAATAACCCTGCATAAATATAAGTTTGACAATTTATGTGAGCACCTAAAATTATTTTGTTCTACAATGAATCATTTTAAAATTTACCCAAAGTGAAATATACTTTTTTTCAGACGACTTTATAGAGAAAGGAAAAATAAAAGTATATTAGAAAATTTTTATCTATTTTATTAATAAATAATTTGTTAAATCTAGCAGCAGTGGAATGATATATGCATGAGGTCCAAACAGTGCAAATTCCTTTATTCTTTTTAAAAACCTTTCAATATGAATCCTTAAGAGAGCTATTCTTTCATTTAATGTTGCCTGTGCTTTTGAAAATCCCAATAAAACTGCAATAACCCGTTTGTCATACCATTCTTCAAATCTTAGATGAAAATTGCAAACGTGGCAACGTCGCAAGAAACCTCGCTTATGTTTCTGTGACACCAGTAAGAGCGCAAACCGCTCACCGCAAGCGCCATGTTCTGTCGCAAGCTCAAACTAGGTAGTATTTTGTGACGTCTTATCCCTGTTTGAAATTCAAATTTATAGATTCAAATATTGCAATATTTGATAAATTTTTTTCTGCGTTATTAGACAACTTTAAAGAAAAATAAATGGTGTGTCAGACTCATATTCACACGAACTTTCGAAATATGCAAGAAAAAATGTGTTACGACCCCATTGACTGGTATGTAACTGGAGGATTCAAACAATTTTTAAAATACACTATATTTGTAGCTTGATGAACGGCCCTAAATACAGTTTTACCACAGCATACATATATTATGCTGTGGTTTTAGACTGAAAGTGTGCATAATATAGTAGAAATCAAATCAAGTCTATAAAAATGATTCCAAAATAGTTTCTTGTATGTTTAAAGTTAAACATAAGGCATCATATAAGACCGAAATAGTTGTGGAATGTGTGTCAATGGCAACTCTACTAATTCTGTAAATAATTGTTACATATACTTTTAATATAATATCCTGGACAGGAAGCCAATGTGAAGTATCATGTAAACAAAACGTTAGTTAATGTATCCTTAGACAGCTCAGTGGCACCGTGCCTGTCTTCTACGCAGAAGGTTACGTGATCGATTCCTGCTCGATGAATGTATGCTTTTTTAAAATTTTATTTTGACATTTGAAAAACCAATAGTGCACAGATATCATACGTTTCGAACATGGTCTCATTTTTGTTTAAAACGTCTGAATAACTTTTTCACCTTCGAGTCTGAAATTATAATTTTGAGCAGATATTTTAGCAAATTTTAATTTAAAAAAAATTCGCTGATAGAGGTATCGAGGGTGACTGCAAAAATGTTTTCAAATGAATGAGCGCGAATTTGGGCCCCCAGGACCTCTTCCAGAAAAAAAAACTTGTATCAAAAAATAAAGTTATTTTGATGATATTTGGTTGATACATTGCCCCCGTAAATACCTTACTACATATCAAAATTCAACTTTCTAAGTTTATAGAAAATTGAGGTATACAAATTTGAACCATATAATGAAAATTCGCTACCATAACGCACTTGCTGAGTCCCGAAATTTTTATCTTCACAGGTTTCTTTCACTGAATAGGGAAAGAAAAACCTGAAATTATTTGTGACACAACAACAACGCTGAGATGCTTTTGCTACCATGGAGCTTCGAACGTTGGTAAGACCTTTGTACTCTTTCTATTATTATTTCTACCATTATGAAAAATTCACAAATAGAGAGGTCACGATGAAAACCTTTAAAAAAGAACCTTTAGATGAGCGCAAATTTGGGTCCCTAGAACCCAAAACCAAGGTCCGTTAAATTTTATATATATATATATATATATATATATATATATATATATATATATATATATATATATATATATATATATATATATATAGTCAATGTGAAAAAACTTAATTTACTAAATATGCAGTCAACAGAATTAATACAAGGCAAAAATTATATACTTGTAACAAAACGTAAATAGCAAGATGAACTAAAGTGTGATTATATTAAACAATAAACAAGGACACAAAAATAATAGTTAGTAAATATAAAACCATGACAAAAATCAAGATAAGGGTACCAAACCCAAAGTGCCAAAAAATGTTAGTAAAACTATAATGTTTGAATTTAAAACAGTAACAAGACAAGGTATAGCTTAAGGTGTTTTCAAGAAATTGTATAGTACAACTAGGGTTAGGCTGTACAAACAGTTTCATTTTGTTGAATTTAAATAGTAAGTTGTAATTCAATTAGTTAATAAAATGCAATTGATAATAAACAGGTTTGCAAAGCTCTAAAATATGGGTTAAGTAAATGTTAGATGACATATGAGCATTTAAAATGATTGATAATGATTACGAAAGTAAAATATTCAAAATTTTAAGCTTACCGCTCTAAACTCAGTTTCCAACTGAATTCATAATAATTAAATCACATTTCCTAGGAAGTAACATCTATTTGAACTGTATTTGCACAGTAACAATATCATTGGCCAGTTCGATGGAATTTTTGTTAAAAACAAGTAAACAATACTTGACGGAATGAAGTAGATTGTAAACAAACATTTTCATTGACTGATAAGTCAAAACCAGGAAGACCAGAGAAAACAAATTATTTTCTTTTGTTGTTTGTGTGTTTTTAAGAGACACTTGTTTAAACATTGAAAGCAATAACATCAAGTTGAAGATAGTGGTAGTAAAAATCACATAAATCCGTTGCAAAAGTGGCCAAATCAACAAAAGTATCTTTGAAAGGAACAAACACAATTGATGAAGAGTAATTCACAATAGTATATCTGTTTATAATCAGTAAACAAGTTGTAAATGTCAAGTTAAGCAAACGGTCATGGTGTAGGGTGAGCCTTTCCTCGAAAACAGTGTTTAGTTAACATTTTTAGGTATAATTGCACAAAATTAGCTTAAAATAACAACAACAAAGTGGGAACCTCAAGAGTGGAGTCATTTTTTCTATGAGAAATAAGAAAGATCAGCTGGTTCAGTTAAAAATTAGATGGAGCAGTGAGCAGTAGTCCAAGGTACCGTAAACTAATATCCATCCATTATATTTGCGTATAACGTTATCGTCATAGCAACGACTATCAGAGGTCATCATGGCAAAGGACATATGTGTGAAAGCTAACAGGCGCTTTATTTTGAATGATGCGTATTTAATGTAAACAATAGAACTCTCACTTCTAAATGTCACACGATCTGGGACAGACATAGTTAAAATTCAAATCAAAGGCTTCTCTTCAGATAGCAAAATGTATTACGTTTCCCAACGCGTTTCGGCCATCTAAATAGCCATCTTCAGTGGTAAATTTTCCAATTCTTGAAAATTGAAGTCGAAACTATACAAAGGAATCACCAGGCTGAAACTTCATCTATTGCACCAGAGGTCCAACAACACTACATGTGAATATGTCAGAAATATATATCCAAACAACACCATATCAATATAAACGGCGATTTAATTATAATATATAATTTAATATACACAATAATTAAATCGCCGTTTATATTGATAGGGTGTTGTTTGGCAATCGATTTCTAACATATTCAGATGTAGTGTTGTTAATACATTTTGCTGTCTGGAAAGAAGCCTTCCATTTGAATTTTAATTAAATAATAGAACTTGTAATTTAAAATAAATGGATGTAAATTAGATATAACTAGCATAAAGAGGGGCAGGCATTACGGATTCTAATCAATTGATATAGTTTTATTATATATTTACGTTCAGAGTTAAAATTAAATATCAATGAGTTTGTCAGTTTAAAAAAGTTTCTTTATTTGTTTTATTGACTGGGTAGATTTGTGCAACACACGAAGTCTGTAAAAAAGGGGGTTAACGTAACGTAAATTAACGTAAATAATTCCTCTGGTCATTAGAGGGAGCTTACAGTATACAGATTGCACGCATATAATGAATCGAATGCTTAAACTTTAATATATATATATATATATATATATATATATATATATATATATATATATATATATATATATATATATATATATAAAGTATAGTTTTCATTGATTAATCTTTTATTCAATGTTGACAGTATAAAATATTTGAATACTAGGAACTTTACAGTAAAATACAAAATTACATAAAACAAAAGGCGCCCAAACATTTTGTTTTTTTAAATATTTCAACAATACACCAAGAGGGCCTACAGCCTAAATATTATCGTATCGTGGGTGTCGACAAGGAGGAAAGAGGCAACTTGTTAATTCTGGATTTGAAGGTTTAGAGGTTCGGAGGAGAAGGAAAAACATGTGCCGGCAAGGAATTCCACAACTTGGAAGTCCTAGGAACAAAAGGGCGGGCATAACAAGATGTTCTATATCTGGTGACCTGGACAGTAAAAGGGTGCATTCGCTCTGTTCGCATGGTAGATCTGTTGGGGGCAGCAGGTGGAGGAGCTATGGAAGAAAGCTCCTCTGAGCAGTGCCCGTGCAGATATCTATAAAAGAGAGAGAGGTCACCAACGGCACGTCGGTGGGCAAGGGATGGCAGCGTTTGGGTGATGGTAGGGTCACCAATGGGACGTATAGCTCTCTTCTGAATTGAGTCCAGGATAGCGAGTGTAGAAGTGGCAGCAGCACCTCAGATGTGGCAGCAGTATTCGAGGTTTGGCCTTATATGTGAAGTATATAAGGTATAGAGACTAGCTGGTGAAAAGTATTTGCGAGCCCAGAAGAGGAAACCTAATTTCTTAGCAGCCGCTTCCGCAATTGATGTAACATGTTGGTGTCAATTGAGATTTAGATCCACAGAAATGCCAACAAATGAAAAGGACTCATTACTTTGAATAACTTGGTTGTTCAATGTGATGGGTCTGGGGCTGGTGTATCTCTTATGAGATAGAAAGCAAGACTGAGATTTGGTGGGGTTGAATTGTACAAGATTTCTACTTCCCCAGCCTAAGATTTTCTGGAGATCCACGGAGACAGAACCCTCCATGAGTCTGCGATCCTTATCTAATTGGGCTAAAGAGACAGGCTTACAATATTGTATATTTCAGTGTAGGGTGCTGTCGTCCGTGTAACTGTGAACTGTGTTGGATGTGCTAGAAAGGAGGTCATTGATGTGGAGAAGAAACAAAGTAGGGGCTAAAGGTGAACCTTGAGGAACTCCTGCATTAATTGGATACAGTTTAGAGGAATGGCCGTCCACGACAACAGAAATGCTCCGGTTGGAGAGGAAATTTGCTGTTCAGGTACAGAGTTTTAGTGGTAGGCCAGAGGCCGGAAGTTTATTAAGCAGCGCTGCGTGCCAGACCTGGTCGAATGCTTTGGATATGTCTAGAGCGACAATCTGAGATTCACAGTGTAGTTCCATAAACTTGTTCCAAGAATGGGTGACAAAGGAAAGGAGGTCGGCAGTTGATCTGCACTGACAGAATCCCGACTCCCTGTCATGGATTAGACTGTGTTTTTCAAGAAATTTTAGTAATTCATTGTTTATATACTTTTCCATCACTTTCGAGACGACTGAAAGGGGAGGAATAGGCCTGTGGTTGCTAGGAAGCGCTTTGGATCCTTTCTTGGGGACGGGTTTTACTCGAGCAGTTTTCCAGTTACCAGGGAATATGCCTCTATTATACGATGTCTGAAATAGACGAGTCAGGACAGGAGCAAGTTCTGGTGCGCATTTTTGAGAACAATTGCTGGGATCTCGTCAAGGCCTTTTTAGTTTTGAAAATGGTATCCGCCATTTTATGCGCGACATTGGGGACTGTTGGTGGTTGAACATTTGGAGGTGGGTTGAGAGTAGAATTGCCGGCGAACAACGAGGCAAAACGTTCAGCCTTACCCAGGGCGGTAGAAACAATTTCATCCCCTGAAACAAGAGGTGGGAACGTGCTCTTGCAGAAATTATTCCCAATAGATTTAGCAAAATTCCAGAAGGGTTTGCTGCCGTTGGAGGTTGAGAGGACCTTGTTTTTGATGTGGTTATTAAACGAGTTTTTTGCCTCAGAAAGAATGCGGACATAGCGGTTTCTAGCGTCTCTTATGAGATATAAAGCAAGATTGAGATCTGGTGGGGTTGAATTGTACAAGATTTCTACTTCCCCAGTCTAATATTTTTTGGAGATCCACGGAGACAGAACCCTCCAAGACTCTGCGATCCTCATCTAATTGGGCTAAAGAGACAGGCTTAGAATATTGTATTTGAGTGGAGGGTGCTGGCGTCCACGTAACTCTGGGTAACTGGGTTGGGTGTGCTAGAGATGTGGAGAAGAAACAAAGTAGGGGCTAAAGCTGAACCTGGAGCTGAACATATAAATAACAACGTACCTGAATTATAAACTTGTTATTTACATTCCTTAACGACATAAAGACAATAAAATACACTTAAAACTAGAACACATACACCTAAACCTAAACATACATTTATATAACTAATAAAAGTAACGGGACGCAGCAAGTGCGTTATGGTAGTGAATTTTTATTAAATGCTTCAGATTTCAATAACTCAATTTTCTATAAACTTAGAAAGTTTACTTTTGGTATGTAGTGAGGTCTTTCCTACGGCAAGACATCCACCAAATGTCATTAAAATAACTTTTTCGGAGAAAAAATGTTTTCCAATGAAAATTCAAAATTTGAGTACTCAATTTTCTATAAACTTAAAAAGTTGAATTTTGGTACGTAGTAAGGTCTCTCCTAAGGCAATATAACCGTTAAATTTCATTAGAACAGCTTTGTAATTTTCAGAGGAAAAAATTTTTTTCGAAAGAAAACTCAAAATTTTCCCGGAAAACCCCGTCCGATTTTCCTGGCTAACGAACTCATCCAAGCCATTAATAAAAGAAAGGCACTTGCCGAGTTTCATCGAAATCGGTTAATTATTTTTTGAGTTATCAGACGGATACACACACACACACACACACAGTCACGCACGTAAGCGCGCGCGCGCACGCGCACACACACACACGCAAATTCAAACTGACCCCGGATATGGGTTCTAGGGGTCCTAGTTCGCGCTCATATGAAATTTTTTTTGCAAAGTCTCACCATCGATACATCTCCATTAGTGAATTTTTATTTAAAAAAATTCACTATATATATATATATATATATATATATATATATATATATATATATATATATATATATATATATATATATATATATATATATATATATATATATATATATATATATATATATGTATGTATGTATTTATGTATAAATTATTGAGAATGTTTTATATTGTCGGTTGTTTTTAGTGTATTTTTTATTTTAGTGAATTTTTATTTAAAAAAATTCACTAATGGAGATATATCGATGGTGAGACTTTGCAAAAAAATTTCATATGAGCGCGAACTAGGACCCCTAGAACCCATATCTGGGGTCAGTTTGATATATATATATATATATATATATATATATATATATATATATATATATATATATATATATATATATATATATATATATATATATATATATATATATATATATATATATATATATATATATATATATATATATATATATATATATATATATATATATGAACATTGAACATACACACATCAAAATAATAGAGGTTTAATGGAAATGTACAGTAGATCAGTTATGATGATTTCGAGTTTTTGTTTCATGGTTAAAACGTACCTTTTCCGTTTCGGCGACATGCTTTTTGTACACCGAATTTAATAGAAGATAGACCGTGAACACACAAACTTTGCGATCGAAAACCAACTGACGAATTAAGTAATTTCGGTCGCCTTCATAAATTGAAAATAAAGTGCATACAGAATGTTTAACAGCTGTGTCGTTCTCAAGAAAAATTAATTTTGTTCCTTTCTGCACTGCCACACATGGAATCACCAATCAAGTCTAAAAAAATAAGGTTGATTAAAATGTATGACCTTCACATAAAAATTCCCGGATATAAATCTTTCTCGGCGTTCCTATTGTGGTGACAGTGACGTTCAGAGATAAATAGAAATTCACTGCAACAACCTAATAATAATATATACTACTACACTACCTACAGGTTCTATGGGATTTCAGTTTTATTTCCCTCATGATCTTTGCCACGTAGTAATTATGGTTTTTATTAGGGATATTTATTATATATGTGGAAGAGGGAAACGAAGAAGATTGAAATTTCCATTTATTCCTGAATCGAAATTTTGAGCAATTTCTCAGCACGGATAATCGGCACACGAATCCTCGAGTACAATATATATATATATATATATATATATATATATATATATATATATATATATATATATATATATATATATATATATATATATATATATATATATATATATATATATATATATATATATATATATACAAATGAGCTAATATCATTAGCGCATCACACTGAATGCATCATCCATACATTAGGAACTCAGGCAAATTATGGCCTCAGCATATGTGACGCCTTAATGTCATATGTCATTCCTTGTTTCTACTTACAAACCATAATTTTACAACTACAGATTATGTTGGTAGAAGCTGTGATAAATGTTGACTAATATAGGCAACACAAAATTCAGATCTTTTTTCAGAAAGGGTTATTTAACCTCTAAATGAAATTTCGGCTGAGCTGCTAATGTACTTAACATGAAATAAAATACACATTTTAGTTCAAGGTTTTTGCACTTCATGCGCCAATATTATATACGTTTGGTGTATATTTTATTTAAATCAAGCATATTACTGACTCGTTAGATATGGCAACATTGTACGATAGCCTTTGATACGTTGGATTTCGCTAGCACTGAAACATTCCTGACTTCTGTTATGGAGAATATATCAGTCAATATGATCTTAAGAGGGGCTTCACGCCAATTTCGTAATTAAGTTTTACATCCTGCTATATCATATGTCATGTAATTGACAAGGCAAGGTAAATGAATATAGGAGTTCATTTTATAGTACACTTTATATTATGCGAAATTAGATCACCTGCTGTATTATCCAGGAGCACGGTACCTATAAATTGTACAACTGGTCCTATAGTTTTACAATATGACGAATCTTGACATTTAAAGTAAGAAAATGAGGTTTCGACGGTGCTCGCCCTTCCCCCTTCCCTTTTATAGCAAAGTTATTTTTGCGTGAAAGTGTAAGTAAATTATTTTCAGGTCAGATATCTGCAATGAAAAAATGAGTGACAAATCATTATCTTCAAAAAACTATATTTAGATTGTTACAGTAGACATGTCAAAAATTCGCAAATTATCTCCATGTTGTACAGTTTATTACATATTTGTGAACACTAGATTTTCATGGGTTCACATTTAAAATTAAAAATGTTCGTCAAAACCTTGAGCGTGAGTCTCATTGTGTTTCCAGGTAGTTTTGTTCTTTTTTGTAGTTGCTTGTGCATTTATTTATTATCCTTTTCTTTTTAAATCAAAAAAACAAGATGCCGCTTGAATAATCGGAATTTAAAATTGTCACATCTTTGAACGCATGCTACTTGAGTTTTTATGAGCTAAATCACCTTCGATAACACAAATCAGGGCTAATTGAATTCTCGCAGTGCTATATTTGAGTTGGATACTGTATTATTGCATAGGTCTTAAAGAATTAAAACATTATTTTCACTAATGTTCGTGCAGTTGTATTTAAACATACATACTAATGATACGCAAAATAAATATTTATCAGATTCGTCTTCTAGTTTTTTTTTCGACAACTCTTTAGATGGCTTAGCTCACCTGAATTATTGCAATTTTTTATTTATTTTTTAGTCTAATAGAGAGGAAGGGGTAAGTCAAAAATATGTGGGAACAATTTATGTACTCCTAAAAAATATAGAGAAATTAGACAAATACATGGGGTTGGGGAGTCAGGGGCCAAAGGACCCCAGGGGGCAAGCTGAGGAAGCGGAAATAACAACATGAGCTTTCGATGTAGCTTTCCCCAAGACCGCCATGCCGGTGGAGTGCCGCATCCTGCACGAGGTGACCATGCTTATAACTAAACATGACGGATCTAGGCTTGGAGGTCGAGAAAACTCCCCCAATCCACGGTGTCACGTGACCCGTGCCTAGGGATGGATGGTCCAGAGTGATGGTGTCGTGAATGGAACCTCTGGAGTACCGGGCAACCCTCCAGGGTAACCCGCCTTGCACCACGCAAGGGGTTCTGATGGTGTGGACAGTATTTCGCCCATTCTCGTGGAAACAACATGAAGGAGAGAAATATAAATAAAACCAAAACCAATGAGGCTCGAGGAGTGGCTCCGGCTAGACTCGTGCCTTGAGTCTATTCCGGAAATGGAGACATGCCGGGGGGCGGTAGCGTCCGTGGACTCTGGAGGTCTCACGATCGACGTAGATACGGGGGATCAGGGGGTAGCTTCGGCCACGGACCTGTCCCCGACACCGAAGCTGGCTCCCATCGGAGGGCGGCGATGTCCACGGATTCTGGGGGCTCCTCCACCAGTGAAGACCTTATTGCAGGGGTAGAGGGACTGTCCCCGCAGTCCAAGCGTCTTTGCGGGGCAAAAAGAAAGAAGCTCCGGAGGGTGCAGGAAATGGCTACCGGGGCGTGGACGATCGAGAAGCATAAAGGTGCAAGAGGGGAGTTCGAGTCAGAAGAGGCCACACTCGGACTGTAGCACACCTACTACAAACAGACGTCCCAAAAGGGCCAGGGCCGGAATACCGGCGCAGCCTGGCTCTTAAAGGGAGGCTGCAGAGGGCCTCGGGATGGCGGTGATTGACAGACGCCATCCTGAGGTCACGCTAGACCAGGGGCAGGCGGACCTGATCCAGGCTGCGGTGGACCCTCTTCAGGAAGGGGAGAGCCCGCCTCAGTTCCACCGGGCGCGCCTGGCGGTGGGCATCCTCTGGATAACCTGTGCCGGCCTGCAGTCGCGAGACTGGCTGCGGAAAACGATCGGGGGCCTCGGTCAGATTTGGGAGGGGGCGGACTTGACAGCCGTCAAGCCCAAGGAACTCCCAAAGAGACGCAAGGTGCTCGTACGGATCACTGATACGGTCCCGCAAGAGACAGTGGTCAGAAGACTGAAGATACAGAACCCTGACCTGGGGACACAACACTGGTCGGTTCTAAGCATGCAGGCAGAGGAGAAAGGACACACTCTCGCCTTCTCGATCGACCAGGCGTTTTACAGAGTTCATTTAAGGAATTCTGGGGCCTGGGAAGGGTTACCTTCCGCCCAATGGCGAAGCAACCGGGGGTTGATGGGACTTAGGTTCCTTCAGGTCAACCTCCAACAGAGTAGGGCAGCTACGACCGGACTACTAATGCAGGGTTCCCACTAAAAACAGCATATCAATTTCCCTGACTTTCCCCTGATTTCCCTGACATGCCAAAACATATTTCCTTGACTTTGGTATTCTAAAATCTACCCGCAAAATGTGTAACATGGTACTACATAACACAGTAGGTCTTCGCCTCATGGCGGAAAACACACTTCCCAAAAATTACATTTATAAAATATACACAATTTTCCTTACAAATAAACGAAAACGCTACTTATACAAATATGCACCTTTCATTGTGTTTTAATAATTTATCATAAAACGGAACAAATAATTTTTCCCTGACATGAAAAAAAAATCCCTGACTCTTAGTCAATTTTCACATTTTCCCTGATTTCCCTGACAAAATTGTTCTTTCTACAAATTCCCTGACTTTCCCGGGTTTCCCTGCTCTCCAGACGAGCAAGAACCCTGTAACAGCTCTGAGGAAGACCGATGTGGCCCTCATTCAGGAACCGTACACCTATAAAGGAGAGATCAAGGGACTTGGTGGAGCTGTTGGAAAGCTCATGTACAGCAGTTCCAGCGAGAACCTAAGGGCCTGCATTTTTGTCAAGAAAGGGATATAGTTTCTGCCTTTAATGAATCTATGTTTTGGGAAATTATTCCTGCAACATTCATAAGTGCATAACATAGAACCACAGGCCACCTTATAGTGTTCCGAGCCACATTATAAGTTGAGCAAAGTTCGTCAAGGGGTTAAGGAGTCGCGGGCCAAAGGACTCCAGGGGGCAAGCTGAGGAAGTGGAAATAACAACATAAACTCCCGATGAAGCTTTCCCCAAGACCGTCATGCGCGGTAAAAATCCGCATCCTGCACGAGGTGACCCTGCTAATAACTAAACATGACGGATCTAGACAAGGAGGTCGAACTAAACTCCCCCAATCTACGGTGTCATGTGACCCGTGCCTATGGATGGATGGCACCAGGGCGATGGTGTCGTGAACGGAACCTCTGGAGTACCAGGCAACCCTCCAGAGTAACCCGCCTTGCACCACACAGGGGGTTCTGATGGTGTGGACAGTATTTCCCCCATTCTCGTGGGAACAACATGAAGATCATAAACACATACAAAACCAAAACCAATGAGGCTCGAGGAGTGGCTCCGGCTACAGACTTGTGCCTTGAGTCTATCCCGGAAACGGAGACGAGCCAGGGGGCGGCAGCGGACTCTGGAGGTCCCACGACCGGCGTAGATACGGGGGATCAGGGGGTAGCTTCGGCCAGAGACCTGTCCCCGACACCCAAGCTGGAGGCTGGGTCCCACCGGAGGGCGGCGAGCTCCGCGGACTCCGGGGGCCCCTCCACCAGTGAGGACTCTACTGTTAGAGTAGAGGGACTGCCCCGGCAGTCCAAGCGTCTTTCCGGGGCGCAAAGAAAGAAGCTCCGGAGGGCGCAAAAAATGGCGGCCGGGACCTGGACGGTCGAGAAACCTGTAAAGGCGCAAGAGGGGAGTGCGGGTCAGAAGAGGACGCGCTCGAACTCTAGCACGCCCACTACAGACAGACGTTCCAAAAGGGCCAGGGTGCCTGTAAAGGCGCAAGAGGAGAGTGCGAGTCGGAAGACGCCGCGCTCTGGCTCTAGCACGCCTACTACAGACAGACCTCCCAAAGGAACCAAGGCCGGAACACCGGCGCAGACTGGCTCTTACAGGGAGGCTGCGGAGGGCCTCGGGATGGCGGTGATTGACAGACGCCATCCTGAGGTCACGCTAGACCAGGGGAAGGCGGACCTGATCCAGGCTGCGGTGGTAGCTGCAGTGGACTCTCTTCAGGAAGGGGAGAGCCCGCCTCAGTTCCACCGGACGCGCCTGACGGGGGGTATCCTCTGGACAACCTGTGCCGGCCCGCAGTCGCGGGACTGGCTGCGGAAAACGATCGGGGGCCTCGGTCAGATTTGGGAGGGGGCGGACTTGACAGCCGTCGAGCCCAGGGAACTTCCAAAGAGACGCAAGGTCCTCGTACGGATCCCTGACACCGTCCCGCAGGAGACGGTGATCAGCAGACTTAAGATCCAGAACCCTAAACTGGGGACGCAACACTGGTCGGTTCTAAGCAGGAAGGCAGAGGAGAAAGGACAGACGCTCGCCTTCTCGATCGACCCGACATCTTACAGAGCCCTTGAAGGAACCTCCTTCAAGGCATTCTGGGGCATGGGAAGGGTTAGCTTCCGCCCACTGGGGAAGCAATTAAGGGTTAATGGGACTTAGGTTCCTTCAGGTCAACCTCCAACACAGTAGGGCAGCCACGGCCGGACTACTAATGGCTCTGAGGAACACGGATGTGGCCCTCATCCAGGAACCGTACTCCTACAAAGGAGAGATCAAGGGACTCGGCGGAGCTACTGGAAAGCTCATCTACAGCAGGTCCAGCGAGAATCCGAGGGCTTGCATTTTTGTCAGGGAAGGGATAGAGTTTCTCCCTCTAATGAATTTCTGTTCCAGGGACCTGGCAACGATCAAAATCCGATGTGGAGGAACGGATGGGCTGAGGGACATTACTGTCGCGTCAGCCTATCTGCCAGGGGACAGCACGGACCCTCCTCCACCCAATGAATTGGAGCAGCTGATGGTGGGTAGCAGAGCAGGTGGATGGCAGACCAACATCGGCATGGATGCGAATGCGCACCATGAGTTGTGGGGTAGCTCGGACACAAACTCTAGGGGTGAGGCACTTTTACAATTCTTTATGAAATTTAATTTAGACATATTGAATAGAGGTAATAAACCGACATTCGTCACAACACGGCGTGAGGAAGTTTTAGACCTAACAGTTTCCACCCAGTTTCTGGTGACTTTGTTAAAAGCTGGGCTGTGTCTGGGGAAGTGAGTAGCTCAGACCACAGATACATCCGGTTTGAAATCGCCAAAGTCGAAAGAGAAACGGTATGGTACCGGGACCCCCGGAAGGCGGACTGGGAAGCCTACAGGGCAGACCTAGCTGTGGAACTGCGGGGGGTTGAGAGTGCCATAAGGGATTCAATAGACCTCGAGATTGCAGCAGTCCAATTGCGAGACGCAATCACCTCGGCCTATAATGCCAACTGCCCCCTGAAAATGAGGGTGTCCACCAGGAAATTCCCATGGTGGAACGAGGACCTCAGGCAAAGGAGGACGCAGGTTCGTAAGCTGTTTAACGCGGCCAAAAGGTCGGGAGCATGGGATGAATATAGACAGGCCCTATCGACCTATAACAAAAGACTGAGGGACGCCAAGAAGGAGTCGTGGAGGAGGCACTGCGAAGAAGTGGAAAACACGTCCGAGAGTGCTCGACTACACAAGATCCTGTCTAAGGGCCCTCAGACTAACATAGGCTCCCTTAGAACACCCACGGGAGGCTTTACAAGCTCGGGGGAGGAAACTATGGAAATTTTACTCCAGACGCACTTCCCCGGCTGTAACATAATAAACCAATCACCTCCGGACTGGGAACACTCAGAAATAGAGGCGCCTTATAGGCGGGCATCTAGAGTAGACTGGACAGTCGCTAAAGAGGTGGTTACCTGGAGCAAAATCAGATGGGCCATTAACAGCTTTAAGCCATACAAATCGCCGGGATTTGATGGAATAATGCCCATCATGCTCCAACAGGGGATAGATATACTGGCGCCGGTGCTTACCCTTATTATGAGGGCCAGCCTGGCTCTGGGGTACATTCCGAGGGCATGGAGACTGGCCAGGGTTGTATTTATTCCTAAACCTGGGCGTCCAACAGACCAGGCAAAGTCCCTGAGGCCAATAAGTCTCATGTCCTTCTTGCTGAAAACAGTGGAAAAACTGCTCGACCGGCACATTAGGGGCGGTGTACTGGAAGCATATCCTCTACACTGCGGACAATATGCATACAGAGCAGGATTCTCAACAGAAACAGCACTGCACCAACTGGTGCTGAAACTGGAGAATACGCTGGAGAACAAGGAGGTGGCGCTGGGGGCCTTCCTAGACATAGAGGGGCCTTTAGCAACACCTCGTTCGGATCGGTTCTGGCAGCTGCCCGGGAGCGTAGAATAGAGGAGACCTGCTGCAGGTGGATCGGTTCCATGCTCAGTGACAGGGCGGTGTTCACCTCACTCGCGGGAGGGACTCTGCTGGCGGGGGTCGCGGCGGGGTGTCCGCAGGGGAGCGTTCTGTCTCCCTTGCTCTGGTGTCTAGTCGTGGACGGCCTGCTGGGGAGGCTCTCGGGAGGGGGGTATGAGGTACAGGGCTATGCGGACGACATTGTCATCATAGTCCGAGGAAAGGTCACACAGGCAGTGTGGGAGCGTATGCAGACTGCACTGAAAGTGGTGGAAGGGTGGACGGTTGATCAAGGGCTCGGGGTGAGCCCCGAGAAAGCAACCGTCGTGCCGTTTACGAGGAGGAGGAAGTGTGAAAGCCACAGAACTCTCACTCTATACGGTAGGAGCGTTCCAATGGCCAGGGAGGTAAAATATCTTGGGGTCGTATTGGACTCTAAGCTAACCTGGAATGGTCACATTGGAAAAATACTGCGTAAGGCAGCCATGACCTTAGCCGTCACTAGGCGGCTATATGGAAAAACGTGGGGACTAAGACCTAGTATGGCCCACTGGCTGTACACAAGGGTGGTCAGACCATCGTTAACATATGCGGCACTGGTCTGGTGGCCTAAGGTGACACAATCCAGTGCCAAACAAAAACTAGGCAAGATCCAAAGGATGGCTTGCCTAGGCATCACAGGGGCCATGTCTTCAACCCCAACAGCCGCCATGGAGGTGTTGCTGGATCTACCCCCCCTACACTTAGTTATTATGGGAGAGGCCAGGCTAGGACTATACAGACTAGCCTGCAATGGTAGACTGAAGATCAACCCAGGCTTCAGGGGCCACTGCAAAATTCAGGAGATCGTGAAGGAACCCATGCTTGAAATGAGGTCAGACTTCGCGAGCCCACGAATGTGCAGGGAAAACAACTTCACAGTGGAAATCCCTGATCGCGGGGCATGGTGGGAGGAGACGCCGGGCATACCACGGGACGCGCTCGTCTGGTTCACGGACGGATCTGGCGGGGAGCGTGGGACGGGGGAAGGTGTTTACTCGGAAGGACCGAGGGTAAGTCACAGTATTTCCCTCGGAGCCCATGCAACGGTGTTTCAGGCCGAGATGTACGCCATCCTGCACTGTGTGCGGGAGAACAAGAGGAGGGGCTACACCAACAAGCGGATCCTCATAGCCACAGACAGCCAGGCAGCCCTTAAGGCACTAAGTAGCCCGCGGGTAAATTCCTGGCTGGTGAGTGAGTGCCGAGACGAGACGAGCGACCTGGCTGGGCAGAATGAGGTGACCCTCATCTGGGTGCCGGGTCACTCGGGGGTCAAAGGCAATGAAGAAGCTGACAGTCTCGCGAAGAGAGGGTCAGCAGAACCATTTATGGGACCAGAACCGGCTCTGGGCGTGTCAAAGAGCACTGCCAGGGGAGCCATTAAGTCCTGGGTCAGAAACCAACACAAGGTGTACTGGGCGGACTGTCCAGGGCTCAGACATGGGAAGTCAATAATTGACGGACCCAGTTCAAAGAGAGCTGTGGAGCTGCTAAACCTTAGCAGAGGACAGCTCAGAAACACAACAGGTCTCTTAACGGGACACATGGCCGTCAAGAAACACCTACATAAAATGGGGCGGTTCGAAGGGGACCTCGCATGCAGACTCTGCGGCGAGGGGGAGGAATCAGCCCAGCACATCTTGTGCGAGTGTATAGCTCTGGACCGGAAAAGACAACTGATCTACGGTCACTCTAGACCGGAGACAGAGCAATATAAAACTTCACCCTACCAATCGCTGTGCAGACTAGTTCAAGGCACAGTGATTTTGGAATGGGTGGAGTAAGACTAGGGGTATGCACAATCAACCAAGGGTTGCGGTGCTATCGGGGCGGCAAGGCCGCGGACGAGCCCTGAGGGAACAAAAAAAAAAAAAAGTTCGTCAACAGTATCAACGCCCCTGTAGAGTTGCAAAAAGTGATTATTTTAGGCTGACACCTATCATCTGAAGACGGATCAATTTGATCATCATGATGCATACTTGACACCAGATTAAGGTTTTTGTACTTTTTTGGGGACATAGGATACTATTGTTGTACTCTCCTCAAACTCAAACATACTTAAAAATACAGGACGTTGTCTTGTATTTACAAATTCTGCGGAAGCTGCCTTTTATTTTTTCTGACTGTGCCGACATATGTTAAATTATGATTGTGCAGCAGTTCCGTAACAAGATCAAATGTTGTGAACCAATTATCAAATGTGATGTTCCTGCCTGTACCAGATATTGACGAAATCAGCCGTAAAACCATACTAGCTGAACCATTTTTTACGCAGTAGGGTCCTTCAGATTGTAAACCTACGTAAGGCTCTAAATTCAGGGTATATCTTGTTCTGGCATCAACAAGAGCAAATACTTTCATGCCATATTCATTTGGTTTATTATGGATGTATTGCTTGAAGCCGCACCTTCCCTGAAACCCTTCAAGTTTTTCATTTGCCATATTCACTGATTTTATATGCATTTTTACAGTTATTTACAAATAGTGTGAAAATGTCTCTTATGGGTGCTAATTTGTCAGTCAACTTTCTCTCATTTCTGGTAACCAAGTCATCAAATCGAAGATGTCGGAGTAAAAAGAGAAAACGTTGTTGTGACATAGTCAACCAAAACATCTCAATTCCGCTTCCATTTCCTTCCCACAATTCATCGGTGTGAAGTCTATTACGTTTCAAACAACCAGCTAAATATAGTAAACCAAGCAATGCCATGATTTTAATCAAATCTGTGTCGTTTGCAACACGCTCCCTTGTATAGTTCTTTCTGGTTTCAGCAATCTTTTTGTTTCTACTTTCAACAAACAGGTTCAGAATATCTTGAGAAAAATAAATGCCAGCAGTCAATGATTGATTTGGCATCTTTACCATATGGTTTCACTCCCGGTGAGTGTATAACAATATTAGACTTCAGAGTCCTTACATTTGAGTGTGGGCGATGTTTTTCCAAACTGTCCTGTCTTTCCCAATATAACCAGGAATACGGGGAATTTTTCTTGGTGGTGGTACATCATCTGCGTCACTGTCAGTTTCTTGTTCGGTGTCTGTATCTGATAACCAAGTCTCAATAATGCCTTCTTCGTCATCGGATTCCTTATCACCAAATAAAAGTTCGTCTTCACTATGTAGATCCTAGAGTAAATGTAATAAACGATCTTGTTCTTGTTCATAACTCATTTTCCTGAAAGGAATATTAATTAGTAATACATACCGTCAGCAAGAATTAAATACCACTAACCATAAATCACTTTAGCGCCAAATATAATCCTATAGCTAGTGCTACACTCGTTTTTTTTAGCCTGTTAACAGTCTAATAAGCTCTCACAAATGATAAGTGTCAAATAAGACAATCGATCGACTCTCGTAAATTATTGTCAAAATGCTACAGCATTTATTTGAATGCTTTCCTACTGCTGTTAAATGGTTGTAAACTGTCCAGACCATGTTGTCAAAATGCTCCAGCATTTGTTTGAATGCTGTCCCATTGCTGTTAAATGGTTGTGAAATGTTTAGACCATATTGTCAAAATTTGCACTAGTATAAGTTGCAACTAATCTAAATAGAAGTTCTACGTTTTTTTTTTAATTTCAACAACACACCACGAGGGATTACAGCCTAAATACTATCGTACCGTGGGTGTTGACAAGGAGGAAAGAGGCAACTTGTTAATTCTGGACTTAAAGGTTTGGAGGTTTGGAGGAGAAGGAAAACATGTGCAGGCAAGGAATTCCACAACTTGGAAGTCCTCGGGACAAAAGAACGGGCGTAACAAGATGTTCTATATCTGGTGACCTGGACAGTAAAAGGGTGCATTCGCTCTGTTCCCCTGGTAGATCTGTTGGGGGCAGCAGGTGGGGGAACTATGCAGGAAAGCTCCTCTGAGCAGTGCTCATGCAGATTACAATGTCTACCTTGTGCTATGTGATAGCTGGAATGTCAAGTTACCATCAGGTAAATTAACACCTGCAGCTGGTTTAAAATAGTTCATGCCGACCAACTGCAGTTTGTAAACTTTGAAATAATGCATGTCGCCCCTAAAAACGCCCTGATTGATCGAATTTTCATCTATAGAGTTCGTGTGTTGTTTTCCTTTATTGGTTTGTATTTACTTATCTTACTAAATGTTGGAAGACTTTCAATGGGTTTTGATTTCTTTTTTAATAGTGAATAAGCTATTGTCATAAAAATATATGAAAATTCGCTATGTATTCCTTTGGTAACACACAGCTGACCTCGTCGAATACTTACAAGAGGCACATAATAAAAAGATTTCACTGCAACATATCGGAGACATAACACCTTTGTTTCAAGTAAAACGACACCGTTTTCCTAAGGTCAACATTAATACAAAGGCCCATTCAGTTGAAGACATCCAAATATCAGGCGTAGTTGGCTCTAAAACATCTTTGTGTTTTTTATGGATAGGAACAGGGAAAATCAATATCCCGCCTGCTTAAATATTATTTTGTGGTATTCTGGTTTTGCAGAGCAAGAGGTCCCTTGTTTCAAACAGCAGCCAGTACTTTTCCTATGAGCAGATGAATAGTGCAGTTTTCTGTTAAGGCTTTGGCCAATGAGACTCGAGCATTTCACCTTTTAAGATGTTGGCAGAGAACAAGGAAGAAGTGACTAAGTAGAGCTAAGAGCGCGTCAGGTTAGATAAATTCTCATACAAGTGCAAACACATATCAGTGCACGGCAAATTGTCGAAGTATTACCTAATTAAATTACCGCAAGTCACATGCTGCTAATTAAAAGTTGCAAACAATGGTCGTTCTAGTCTATTGTTATTAGTGAAAAGCCTCCTTACTTTGGTTTCAGGTAAGACAAATTGCTTTTATATTAAGTTTCACAGGGCATTTTTCTTGTTAAAATTGCAGAGGCCCTGAGTGCTGATCGATATACATATGATTTCCTGGATGCTGTCTAACAAATATATAATGCCCTGGGTGTTGGTTGACGTGAGTAAATTCCGTGGGCAGTTGCAATAAAAATTATCCTGTGTATTGGCTGATGTTATATACCCTGGGCTAGTGGCCGAATCTATAGTTTTCGTTGTAATCGGTAAATGATTAATTGTGGGGCAGATGCTGCCATGCCGCTGCATATTCTGGTTGTGGTTGAATAATTGGTAATCAAGTAAGAAAGAACAAATGAGTTTTTCTCGACAAGTACTGAAATTTTAATAGCTCCAATCATACCTGAAAGAATTCTCTGAAGAGAAAGCAGGTCAAGTAACAGGGCCATTTTCATTCATTTCAAATATGTATTAGATTTCTGTGACGATCATGTTTTTAATTAGCGTCTTTTTCGTGACATTGCTAAAAAAAATTTACATTCAAACTAAAATTAAATGTAAGACTGCCTCTGTAAATTATGTCAACAATTGCCAAAGAATGCTGCCCATTTAAACTAGTTCTGTTCTTTCAAAAATTATTGCTACTTTCAATAATTATTGCTAATATTTTCTTGTGATTTTACTTGCAAAATTCAACTACAGATCAACACTAATAGATTTTTTTATTGCCTTAATTTATCTATGAAACTTTAGAATATTACATTTGTTGCCTTTCTAATCTTTAATTAGAAACAAGTGAAGAGCCCTCAGCTCAAAAATCTGATTTATTTAGAGCTGGGGATGCTTTTAAAAGAATGTTCGAAGCTATCTGACCAAATCTGAAACTTATTTTAATAATTTTTGCTTTTACAATTTAAGATATTTTTGAGGTTTGCTGCCTAATTGATTTAACCATTTAATACTTGAATAACATTTCCCACTATTTGTGTTTTTCATAAGATTAATAAAGACCATTGTTGTGTTTTAATACATGATCATTCAGTCTTCCAAACCCAGATTTTCATTCCACCTTAAGTAGCACACAAAAAAATAATTCTACCGCTATTTAGATATGTAAACAAATAAACTATCGTTAGCTGCCATACAAAATTTTGCACTGGAGGTCTAAAGAATATGTGTGACATCTGACAGGTCAACTCAACGCATGTGCAGAAAAACGTGGAGGGGACAGCCCAGGTGACGCCCTAACTACTGATGCGAACGCGCACCATGAGTTGAGGGGAAGCTCGGACACAAACTCTAGAGGTGAGTCACTTTTACAATTCTTTATGAAATTTAATTTAGACATATTGAATAAAGGTAATAAATCGACCTGCACCACAACACGGCGTGAGGAAGTTTTAGATCTAACAGTTTCCACCCAGTTTCTGGGTGACTTTGTTAAGAACTGGGCTGTGTCTGGGGAAGTGAGTATCTCAGACCACAGATACATCCGGTTTGAAATCGCCTAAGTCGAAAGACAAACGGTATGGTACCGAGACCCTCGCAAAGCGGACTGGGAAGCCTACAGTGCAGACCTAGCAGTGGAACTGCGGGGGGTTAAGAGTCCCATAGACAATTTAATAGACCTCGAGATTGCGGCAACCTAAGCGCGAGACGCAATCACCTCGGCCTATAACGCCACCAGGAACGTCCCGTGGTGGAACGAGGACCTCAGACAAAGGAAGACCCAGTTTCGTAAGCTGTTCACGGCGGCCAAAAGGTCGGGGGCATGGGGTGAATATAGGCATGCCCTAACGAGTTATAATAAAATACTGAGGGACGCCAGGAAGGAGTCGTAGAGGAGGCTACGAGGAAGTGGAGAACACATTCGAGAGTGCTCAACTACACAAGATCCTGTCCAAGGGCACTCAGACCAATATAGGCTCCCTTAAAACATCCACGGGAGGATTTGGAAGCCCGGGGGAGGAAACCATGGAAGTTTTACTACAGACACACTTGCTCGGCTGCAACATAATAAACCAATCACCTCTGGAGTGGGAACACTTAGAAATAGAGGCGCCGTACATGCGGACATCTAGAGTAGACTGGACAGTCGCTAGAGAGGTGGTTACCTGAAGGAAAATTAGATGGGCCATTAACAGCTTTAAGCTATTCAAATCGCCGGGATTTGATGGAATAATGCCCATCATGCTTTAACAGGGTATAGACATACTGGTGCCAGCGCTTACCCTCATCATGAGGGCCAGCCTGGCTCTGGGGTATATTCCGAGGGCATGAAGACTGGCCAGAGTTGTATCCATTCCAAAACCTGGGTGTCCAACAGACCAAGCAAAGCCCCTGAGCCCAATAAGTCTCATGTCCTTCTTGCTAAAAACAATGGAAAAATTGCTCAACCCGCACATTAGGAGCGGTGTACTGGAAGCATATCCCCTACACTGGGGACAATATGCATACAGAGGAGGAGTCTCAACAGAAACAGCACTGCACCAACTGGTGCTGAAACTGGAGAATACACTGGAGAACAGGGAGGTGGCGCTGGATGCCTTCCTAGACATAGAAGGGGCCTTCAGCGACACCTCATTCGGATCGGTACTGGCAGCTGTCAGGGAGTGGGGAATAGAGGAGACCTGCTGCAGGTGGATCGGTTCCATGCTCCAGGACAGGGCTGTGTTCACCTTTCTCGGGGGAGGGACTCTGCTGGCTGAGGTCGCGGCGGGGTGTCCGCAGGGGAGCGTCAGTATCCCCTGCTCTGGTGCCTAGTCGTGGATGGCCTGCTAGGGAGGCTCTCGGGAGAGGGGTACGAGGTACAGGGCTATGCGGACGACACTGTCATCATAGTCTGAGGAAAGGTTATACATTCAGTGTGGGAGCGCATGCAGACAGCACTAAAAGTGGTGGAAAGGCAGACGGTTGGCCAAGGGTTCGGGGTGAGCCCTGAGAAAGCAACCGTCATACCGTTTACGAGGAGGAGGAAGTGGGAGAGCCACAGAACTCTCCCTCTATATGGTAGAAACATCCCAATGGCTAGTGAGGTAAAATATCTTAGGGTCGTATGGGACTCTAAGCTAATCTGGAATGGTCACATTGAAAAAATACTGTGTAAGGCAGTTATGACCCTAGCTGTTACTAGGCGGCTATATGGAAAAGTGTGGGGACTAAGACCTAGTATGGCCCACTGGCCGTACACAAGGGTGGTCAGACCATCGTTAGCATACACGACACTGGTCTGGTGGCCTAAGGTGACACAATCCAGTGCCAAACAAAAACTAGACAAGATCCAAAGGATGACTTGCCTGGGCATCACAGGGGCCATGACTTCAACCCCAAAAGCCACCATAGAGGTGTTGCTGGATCTCCCCCCTTACACTTAGTTATCATGGGGTAGGCCAGGCTAGGACTATACAGACTAGCCGGCA